>JAJMKE010000121.1:0-19801 GCA_030569195.1 Hyphopichia khmerensis
AATGAGAGTGAGGCAATTTTGACTTGCAGTACGAGGCGAGTATTATTGATCATTTCAAAGATAAGATCAATTCTATTTTATGATAAGGTCATGCTTGGCCTGCCTTGAATTCAAACCATCCGTAGTCTAAATATATATTCGTTGTGTTGGAACTGATAGGTATAGAGTGTACAATTACACCCTCGATGATATCACGATGGCGAAACCCCCGTGAGTTCCCTGGCATATGCAACAAAGAATGATCTAACCATTGGGTAACCAACCACTAGGTTGCAAAAAAAAAAGAAAAAGCACTCAAGTAACACCTGATGTTTCAGTCTTCAAGCACTGGGCTGAAATATTTGCCTTTGGTAATCCGCCAGTTACTGGCCAATAGACATTTACTGCAAAATTTTGCAACTTAAATCTGCAAGTGGATTTGCCACCATCACATTTTGACTTCAAAAGCCAAAAGAACGTAACTACACCTCTCAAATATTTCCCCTAAACTGTCGCTGCCCTTATACGCTAATCTTCTACAACCTTCTTAGTATACATTACCTGTTTAACAATATTCCTACTTTCAAACACACAGTTTTTTGCCATCTTTTCCACTAAAAGTGAAAAATGTATAAAAACCACTCGAATCCCCAACACCCGTACACCAACACTCCTACAAATTTTCAAATTGACGAAACATTATTTTTTAATTTTCAATTGATTACGGCAAACAAAATATTTTACCTTATGAAAATGTTAACTACAAGTCAAACTACTACTTCACATCCTTCCCCCCAGGCTGAGATTAGATAATGCATTACCTCGAACAAAATTTATCGTTTGCGCAACCTAAAACCAGATATTAAATTTCATGAAAGCAACAAACTAAAGGTACAAATGAAAAATACAATAAAAATGCGAAAAACCTGAAATTTCAAATTCGGTGTGGACTTTTTTTCTTTTATTTTTGGTTCAGTTACATGATCACACATTTAAGTAAGCTCAATTGAGTAGTAATAACTTTATATATTGCTATTGTCATTTTATAAGTATTAATTTGTATAGATTATTCGTTTGTAAGACAAAAATAATAGTTGTATAACCCCTTCTTTTAAAGAAAAATAGCGTATTAGATAAAGTTTTTGTCAAAACAGAGTAGCCGGGAGTGCACATAGACCAGTATTTTTTTTTTTTTTTTTTTTTTGTTCTCTCAGGTATTCACCCCAAGCACTGTACACAGCCAGAGAAAACAACACATACAGATGTAGCAGTTAAAGTGAAATTATTGATGATGCTTTAGTTTTTGTTCATTAAATTTCCAACAACACTTTTTTCTTCTTTTCTTTGAAATCAATTGCTTAATAAATTGTTAATTCTAGTGATACTCTAGTGATACGTTGTGAAAGATTCAGTCTACCCCAACATTCAGCAATGAGTTCAAAAGTATGTTTTAGTTTGAAAAGTTATGTTGCTAAATTGATTGAAATGGAGATGATTTTTTACAATTGAGATATCAATTGGTTGAAAAAAACGTTCAATTAGTTTGGTAAATTTATCGAAATTGAGTTAATACTAACAAAAGCAGGAAAAGAATGGAGTTGCAAGTTCAACTCCTCCAAAACAGCACGAAATTCCGGATGTTAAAGAATATAATGAAAAGCAAAGAGCCAATGTGAATAATCAAAAACCAATTGTTGATGGGGCCGATAATGTAGGGGTTAAACATCAACCACCTAAAAAGGTTAGAATCAGAGACCAAACCACCTTTTCTTGGGAAGATGTTGGTCCTTGGGATAGTGAAACTGCTCATGATAAATTAAAGGCTTTAAAAGTTATTAATAATATTGAATCTTATATTACTGATCATTTTTATGGTGATTGGTATTGGAATACCTCAATCATCATTGGTACTTGTTTCTTTTGTTGGTTGATTGCTCGTTTAGGTGGTGGTATCTTATCATTACTCTTCATTTTATTATTTACCAATTCTGTTTATAGATTGGAATATAGAAGATTTAATCGTGATATTCGTGATGATATGCAAAGAATCTCTGCTAATAATCGTTTGGAAAATGAATTGGAAACTATGGAATGGTTAAATTCTTTCTTGGATAAATTTTGGGTCATTTATATGCCTGCCTTATCTGAACAAGTTATGTTTCAAGCTAATGAAGTTTTAAAAGATCAAGCTCCTGGTTTTGGTATTGAAGCCTTATCTTTGGATGAATTCACCTTGGGTTCAAAAGCTCCTCGTGTTGATAGTATTAAATCTTATACTAGAAAAGGTGCCGATCATATTGAAATGGATTGGGCTTTTGCTTTCACTCCAAATGATACTGATGGTATGACTAAACAAGAATTGAAAAGAAAAATTAATCCAAAAGTTGCTCTTGGTGTTACTATTGGTAAAGCCTTTATTTCAAAATCTTTACCAATTTTGGTTGAAGATATGTCTTTCAAAGGTCGTATGAATATTAAATTAAAATTATCTCAAAATTTCCCTCATGTTAAAATGGTTTCTGTTCAATTCTTAGAAGCTCCTACTATTGATTATGCTTTGAAACCAGTTGGTGGTGATACCTTGGGTATTGATATTATGTCCTTTATCCCTGGTTTATCCTCTTTTGTTAATGGATTGATTCATACTAATTTAAGACCAATGTTATATGCTCCAAATTCTTTAGATATTGATGTTGAAGAAATAATGGCTCAACAATCTAATGATTCAATCGGTGTTGCCGCTTTAACTATTAAACGTTTAACTGGCTTGAAAACTGGTATTGAAACTAAAGAAGGCTCAATTAATCCTTATGTTCAAGTTAAGGTTTCTGGAAATGGTGATATCGATGAAAAAACTAAAGTTAAAAAGGCAACTAATGATCCTGTTTTCTTGGAAACTAAATACTTGCTACTCAATGCTTTAGATGGTAACAATTTGTCTCTTACTGTATATGATTTAAAAACTGATCAAGCTGATGATTTCGCTATTGGTACTATTGATTATCCTTTAGGCTCCTTATTACAAAAAGAAACTCAAACTGGTATTACTAAAAATATTGTTGAAGGTGGTAAAGTTGTTGGTAAAATTGAATTCGATCTTAGATGGTTCCCAACTTTAGAACCTCAAGTCTTAGAAGATGGTTCAAAAGATGACAACACTGAATCTGAAATTGGTATCTTGAAAGTCAACTTACATGAAGCAAAAGATTTGGATATTCGTCAATCCGTTGTTGGTTTATTGAATCCTTATGCTGAAATTTACATTAATCATGAATTAGTTAAAACTACTCGTAAGTTGAGACAAAAGAATGAACCTCAATGGGAAAAAGCATTCGAATCTTTGATTACTCAACAATCTCAAACTCAAGTCCAAGTTCTTGTTAAAGATGCTGTTGAAGATAACGTTATCGGTAAATTAGATGCTAACTTACAAGATTTGATTTTCGAATCATCTCGTGGTCAAGAATGGATCAAAACTCCTCCTGTTGTTGAAGGTGGTCCTCATACCAAGTTCAGAATAACAGCATCCTGGAAAGCCTTAGGTATGAGTGATGATGCCGTCGTTCAAAGTCAATACACCAATTCAATTGGTGGTTTGAGATTACACTTACGTTCTGCTTCTGATTTGGTCAATTTGGAAGCAGTTGGTAAAGTCGATCCATATGTCAGAGTTTTACTCAATGGTAAATTAAAAGCTAAAACCAATACTATCGCTGAAACTTTAGATCCAAATTTCAATGCCGTTTACTTTTTCCCAATTGCTAACGAACATCAGCATTTGTTATTAGAAATTATGGATGAAGAAGCTGAAGGTAAAGATAGATCTTTAGGTTCAGCTGCTATCAATGTAAATGATTTCTTGAAGAAAAACAGTGAAGGTTATTTCCTTGGTTATGATGGTTCAAATGAAACTATTGAACAACCAGTTTTGTTCAACGGTAAGACTCATGGTTATTTGAGATACTCGGTCAGTTTCGTTCCTACCATTCCAGTATACACTATTTCACAACTTCAAAACAAGGATGAATATTTGGCTAGCTTGAAACAGAAAGAAATTGACGATGAAGCTAAGAGACTCAGAGAAGAAAAATTGTATAAAGAACACCCTAACGAGTATGAATGGATTGAAATCAATGAAGATACTATTCCAGATCCACCTCAAATTGAATTACCATTAGAAAAAGCTATCAAGTACAGAACTGGTAATGTTGCGGTTCATATTTTAAGTGGTAAATTTGATAAATCTGATTATCGTGTTCATACCTTATTTGATGATCATGCCTATCCTTCTGGTGTTTCCCCAACTGCAGATGGTAAACTTTTAAATATTTCATCATCTTCTGAAGGTTTTGTTAGAGATTTACCAAACTCCAAATTGATTTTCAGATTGACTAAAAAAGCAGAAGTCAGTAATGAAAAAGATATTGCAGTTGAAAAAATATTCGAAACTATCGATATTTTACAAAGAGCAAATGCTAGACCAATTGAGCTTAAACTTAATGAAAGAAATTCCATTAAAGTTCAATTAGAATTCATTCCATCGGCTGTTAAATTGGCTCCATTAGATACCATTTTGGACGTTGGTCACTTTTACTTTGATATTTTGAATGCTAAAGGTGTACCAGCAGCTGATAAAAATGGTAAGTCAGATCCATTATTATCAATTAAATTGGATGGTATTGAAATTTATAAGACTGATAAAAAGAGAAAGACTCTTGATCCAGTTTGGAATGAGTCCGTTGAATTTCCAATTATGTCCAGATCTAGACAAATTTTATTATTACAAGTTTATGATTGGGATTTAACTCACGATGATAGATTATTAGGTTCAGTTAATTTGGATTTATCCACTCTTGAACCATTACAATCTACTCAATTTTCAGTTAAATTAGATACTGAAGGTACTATCAACTTGAGAGCTACTTTCAAACCTGATTATATTAGACCTAAATTGGGAAGCAAGACTGGATTACCAATTGATTTCAACAGTATTTCTGGTGCCCCAGTTAAACTTGTCGGTGGTGCTGCTGGTTTAGCTGGTAATGCAGTTGGTAGTGGTGTTGGATTTGCTGGTGATGGTGTTACCAAAGGTGCTGGATTCGTTAAAGGTTTGGGCAGATCTAAAAAGAAGAAGTCAGATGAAAATGGACCTGAAGCTCCACCTGCACCATCAGCAACCGAAGGAGTGGAAGAAAACGGCGAAGGAGAAGGAGATGAAGCTAGTGAATCAAGAGATGGAGTTAGTGAAGTATCAAGTCAATATACTGGATCTCAATCACCATCTAAAAATGATAATGCTACTAGTAAATCTCCATATGCTAATGATTTACAATCATTAAGATCAGGTAAGCCACCAAGTGTTGCAGCTGTTCCTAATCTTACCACTGAAGGATTACCACCACCACAAAGACCAAATGTTGGACACCATCGTATCGTTAGTCAATCATCAGATTCTACTAGTATTGCTGGTAGTAGTCTTCATGCTGGACCTGAAGCGATACCAGGTAGAATTACAGTTGTCTCCGCGACCGGGTATTCTAGCTCCTCATTGGAGGTCAAGGTTCTGGTAAAAACTGCAACTAAAGAAAAACCTATTCATAAAACTAGAGGTAGTAAATTAGATAAAGATGATAATTTATTTAAATGGAGTGAAACTGTTCCATTTAAATCTACTACTGATGGTGAATTACTTTTCTCAATCAGAGAAGTTCATAGATTAGGTAAAAATGTTGAAGTTGCTACCGCCACTTTACCATTAGAAAGCTACGTTGACAGTGAACAAGAAATTACTTTACCAGCCGGTGACGGTCAAGTTAATGTTTTATTAAGATATTTTACTGCTGAAGCATAAATTTAATTAACAAATTTCATAACATTTTTTAAACTTTCATTCATTCTTCTTGTTTTATCTTAATTCTTTTTTTGCTTTTTGTTTTAATTGACTTTAAACTTACTTTTCAGTCAATCATTTATTTACATTCATTTTATTGTTTTATTCTTTCATTCTATCCTGTCCTTATTAGTACTTTAATGTTAGTTTTTGTTCTTTGGTTTTAGTTGTTTTTCATTCTACTAGTATATTAGTATTGTATCACCATGTGTTGAGTTCACTTTGTAGAAGGTAATATCCTAATTGTAAGTATTATTGATAGATGTCCTTACCTCTTTGACAGTGTTGCCTACAGTGGTTCTTTCAATAGCTGCAACCCACTTTAAGGTTGCAACCAAGGCAGAGCTAGAAAAAAGAGCAAAGGTGGACTCCAATTAAAAGTGGTCATACGATCACGTGTTGAACGTGACTGCTTTTCTGTTTTTATCCCAATACACTACCCTTTCTCACCGCAAAGTATTCCTGCACACAGACGTTTACCATAATAAATTCTCATAAAAATTCGCTGGTGTACCCTTTTCCTCACCAAAAAAATGCCAGAGTTAGTCACACACTAACCCTTTAAGCTTGTGTAATCTTCTCTTCTCACTCAGTTTCTCAATTTTTTTTTTTTTTTTTTTTCTACACCAAAAATTTTTAGTGGGAACAGGGAAAAAAAAAAATTACCTAGTCAAAAAATTATAAGCTATTTTTTTAATACCTTTTTGACTTTTATTATATACCATCACCAAATAATCAGATCAAAAATGAGCCAAACTGTATGTTCATATCATTCATCAAGTACCATGAGGTACTCAGAATAAGGTTCTACATGTTTATATGATGTTGTGAAATCGTGGTTATACTGTTGTTGATAATTTTTCATTGAAGAGAAAAATGTGAAAAATGGAAAAATGGAAAAAAAATTTCATTTATTGAAATCACCCGTTGAATAATCATATATCGAAAGGGAGATGAAGATATATTGTTGACATCTTGATTAAAGTTGAGCTATATGGTGGCAATATGAAGATGCCTTTATGAAGTTAGTATAGCAAGGTGGAAAACTTGATCAAACTTTTCAAATGAAGAAGATTTGCAAGATTGATACAGCAATGAACGAATAATGATATCAAAGCAAGAAGACACGACATCATTTGAACTGAGGGCTTATTCACGGTTTAAGACCTTATTATCAGAAACATTTATACTAACTAATATATTATAGGCTCCAAAGTGGTACAAGACTGAAGACGCTAGAGTCCCAAAACAAACCAGAAAGACTATTCGTCCACAAAAATTACGTGCCTCATTAGTTCCAGGTACCGTTTTAATTTTGTTGGCTGGTAGATTCAGAGGTAAAAGAGTTGTTTACTTGAAAAACTTAGAAGACAACACTTTATTAGTTTCTGGTCCATTCAAAGTCAATGGTGTTCCATTAAGAAGAGTCAATGCTCGTTATGTCATTGCTACCTCTACCAAAGTTGATGTTGCCTCTGTTGATGTTTCCAAATTCAACGTTGAATACTTTGCCAGAGAAAAAGTTCCAAGATCTAAAAAATCTGAAGCTGACTTCTTTAACGAAGCTCAACCAAAGAAAGAAATTAAAGCTGAAAGAGTTGCTGACCAAAAAACTGTTGATGCTGCTTTATTATCTTCAATCAAGAAAACCCCATTATTAAAACAATACTTATCTGCTTCTTTCTCTTTAAAGAGCGGTGACAAACCACACTTATTAAAATTCTAAATTTAATAGTTTCTGAAAGAAAAGTAAAAATTTTTTGAAAGAAAATTGTTAATAACTACAAGTTTCATACATTGCTTATCTTGGTTATGTTGGAATTTATCCCCTGTCCTATAATTATATTAATATAAGAGTCAAATTTTTTATGTTTCCTTTGCTTCTTTTTCTTTTACTTTATTGTAGGACATTTTGTATTTATTCAAACAATTTTTCATTTTTCAATTACATTTTTACTTGCTCATTACTCTCTATTCATTTTTCTTCCTCTTATTATTAATTCTTTAGATTCTAGTGGTGTGAATTCTCTTTTCTCTTTGTATATTTAATACAATTTTAAACGGTATATTATTGTAATTCTTTCAATCATTTTACTTATTATATGATATCTAGCTAATATACTTATCAAAGTATGCAGGAATTATTAGACAAAATTTTCCCATAGTTAAGCTAGTCATCTCATCTAACCATAGAAAAAAAAAGAAAACCAAAAGAAAAGAAAAAAAAAAAAAAAAGAGAAAGAGATGGATGAAAAATTATAAGGCTAAAAAAACCAATTACATTGATAAACTTACTCTTTAGCATTTATTCTTCAAAACTTGCATAGGAACAAGATGTCTAACTTAATTCCAATCTCCACTTACAACTTGGCTTTGGCTCCATTCCAACCAGCTGCTGTCCACACTGAGGACTATCCAGTTACTGTTAGATTAACCTTAGCTGCTGTTGACCCAGAGGCTGTTGATGATAAAGAAGAACCATCTACATTAAGATTGTTAAAAAGAAATACTCCATTTTTCGGTGATGATAACAGCGAGGAAGAAGATTCCGAAGAAGACGAATTAGATCTCGAATCATCATCATCTGAAGAAGAAGAAGAAGAAAAACCAAAAAAGAAAGCTAACAAGAAATCCAAAAAGCAATCAAAAGAAGATGAAGAAACTGTTGATATCGAAAATTCTGATGATGCTGAATCAGATGAAGATCTTGATGATGATGTCAGTGAATTCGTTGTCTGTACTTTAGCACCAAAAGTTCAATTCCAACAAACTATTGACTTAACTATTTGCCCAGATGAACAAGTTTACTTTGTTGTTACTGGTTCTTACCCAGTTCATTTAGTTGGTAATTATGTTGAACATCCTGCTGATGAAGATTCTGAAGATGATGAAGATGAAGATGATTATGACTATGATGATGAAGATGATTATGATTTAACTCCAGATGAAGATGAAGTTTATGGTGCTCCACAATATGATTTAGAAGATTTAGAAGATGAATCTGATGTTGAAAACAAAATTGAAGAATTAGTTGATGAAGACGAAAAAAATGATAAGAAAAGATCAAGTCCAACTAGTGAAGAACCAGAATCTAAAAAGGCTAAAAAAGCTAACAACAAAAAAGAAGAAAAGAAACAAGTTCAATTCACCAAAGAATTAGAACAAGGACCAACTGGTTCAACTTTAGTTGGTGATAAAAAAGAAGAATCAAAAGAACAACCAAAATCTAAGAAACAATTAAAGAAAGAAAGACAACAACAACAAAAGAAAGAAGTCGAAGAAGCTGCTGCTGCTGATAAAGCCGAAAAAGATGATAAGAAAAAGGAAGGTGAATCTAAAAAATTCCCAACCAAAACCTTATTAGGTGGTGTTATTACCGAAGATAGAAAAGTTGGTAAAGGTACCACTGCTAAATCTGGTAACAAAGTTGGTATCAGATACATTGGTAAATTAAAGAATGGTAAAGTTTTCGATAAAAATACTAGTGGTAAACCATTCGTTTTTGGTTTAGGTAAAGGTGAATGTATTAAAGGTTTCGATTTAGGTGTTACCGGTATGGCCGTTGGTGGTGAAAGAAGAGTTATCATCCCACCAAAAATGGGTTACGGTAGTCAAGCTTTACCTGGTTTACCAGCCAACTCCGAATTAACCTTTGATATTAAATTGGTTTCTCTCAAATAAATGTAAATTATCCTCCCTCTTACAGACCTTTTTATTTTTCATTTTTCATGCTACATCTCAGAATATGCTAGTTTAATATATATTACATAGTTTATAGTCATCCAGTTTGTAAAGTAGTATTCACTTTGGAAATACAAAATTTGGTCCAGCAAGAATAGCTGCTAAATTTTATTCAGTATAACGCGTCAGGCATTACATCCATACACCCAGTGTCTTTCCCTAAACGTTAAATTGATTACCTTTTACAGCCAGTAAGCCAACCTAACAAAGGTGATAGATGATGCACTCCACGATGGCAACTATAAATAATATCTTCTCATCTACAATTATTCATTCCCCTTTATAAGTTCAAAATACTTTATTGCAAAACAAAAAAAGAAGTAAAGGAATAAGCAAAGCCATTTACTCTGTTATATTGTTTCTACGGAATTGCCGTTTTTTTTTCTTATTTGTTTGTTAGCATTTCAATTATTGTGCAACAATAACAATTTCAACCCATTTTAGTTTCACGTCTTCTTTGCTTTTTGATGTTTAATAACTTGGTTTCGGCAATATCAAAATCTTCTTATCCATTGGCATTTCAACCATTTCAATAGGAAATTAAACGTTGTTAGAAACTTGATTTCTATCAAAACAGGTTTTTTTTGTGGGACTCCTTTTTTTTTTCTTTGTTACTCTGCTCTCGTATAAGCATCCACTTTGTTGGCTTTTGACAAAAAAGTGGAACGAAGGAAAAACAAAAAGAAAAAAAAATTTTTTTTTTTTCAGTTATAAGTCGAAGTATCGTTTACATCAAGCTTCGAAGTCATACTCCATTGCAAACATTATCACTGGCTAACAGTGGTGGCAAACATATTCGATCTCAGTTCTGTTCTCTTTTGAATTAATTTTTATTTTTTTCCCCCAGGATATCTATTCATAGGAAGTGACATTGACTGATTATACGTCGTTTTTACACGCCAGACAAAGTAAGACTCGTCGATAATACAGGTTCCACTCCCATTACCACTAGAAATCTTTCTCAAAAATGCTTGAGTTCATGTCCAGATCAACTAGTGCATTGGCAAGAACCTCTGCCAATCGCCCAATTCACTTTATTATTGTCATTGCCTTGTTTGCTTCTATAGCTTATTTATCAGTTGTTGATGAATACTTACCTGATCAATTCCTGTCTGATTATTCGATTAAATTTTATCACCCTCCAGGTTCATCTTCTCATACCGAATGGAAGAAAATTGAAGATGCTTCCTTATACCCAGATGCAGACCAGTATATCATAACTCCTTTAAGATTTAAACGTATGCAAACTGATGATATTCCTGAACTTGAAGGTACTTTCCATGGATTAAATCCAAATGAGCGTATCATGATTACCAAGCCTGAAAACTTAGAAGAAAGTCTTAGCGCAATTGATAAAATTCATTATAATGGTATTACTTGGAAGGCAAGACACAACAATAGAATTACAAAATATTATGAATATTTAAGAGTTGGTGTCTTAAAGATTAAATCTTCAATTCAAGGTGCTGAAAATTTTGATATTGGTTTAATCACCGTTGCTTATATCGCTATGTGGTATACTTTAATAAAAGTTTTCGTTGATATGCAAAAAGTTGGTTCAAATTTTTGGTTGGCCTTTTCTACCATCACTTCTTCAACTTTTGGATTTCTTTTCGCATTGGTTGTTACAACTAAAGTCTTGGATACAAAAGTGCCTTTATTAAGTATCACAGAAGGTATTCCTTTCCTCGTTGCCATCATTGGATTCAAACATAAAGTCTCTATTGCAACTTATGTTCTGCAAGCTTCATCATCCTCAAATGAAGATGTTAAAACCATTGTCTCCGATGCTATTTCTACTCATACCGTTAGCTTGTTAAGAGATCATTTTGTGGTCATTGGTGCTTTGTTATCAGTCGCTGGTTATGCTCCTCACTTAGAGGGTATGTTCAATTTCTGTATTTTAAGTGCTTTAATTCTTGCCTTTGATTTATTACTTGTTTATACCTTTTTCTCCGCTATTTTAGCTTTGAAGGTTGAAATCAATCGTGCTCGTCGTACTGAAGAATTAAAAGATGCTTTGGAAGAAGATGGTATTTCATCTTTAGTTGCCGCCAACGTTGCTAAGGATGCCTCCCACCATCAATATCACGATGTTTCCTCTTCTATCTCAAGTAGTGCTTCAATGGTATCTTTCAAGGTTGCAATAATAGTTGGATTCTTCTGCTTTCATTTCTTTTGGGTAGGAAGCTCTTGGTTATACAATGTTAAAGGTGACGAGTCAAGTCCTTTCTTCGCCTCCTCCCCTCATTTATCTAAAACCACTGCCAAACATATCGCCATTGGTCAAGTTGGTACCATTGCCACTCTTGTCACCCCTAAAGTTTACATGCCTTTGGGTTTCTTAGTCACCTTGGAAGATGTTGTTTTAAGTCTTTTGGAAACTATCAGTTCTGGTATCAGAGATTCTTTAATCTCTAAATGTTTATTATTCGCCTTTGCTATTTCTATCTCAACTAATGCCTATTTCTTAAATGCTTCAAGATACCAAGTATCTGCTACTAATAAATTATTAGAAAAAGAAATTTCCAGACCTAAATCTTCAGAATCCAGAAAAAGTGTTTCCGCTGGTTCAACCAAAGTTTCTTCTTTTAATGCCGCTTCCAAGGAACCTGAAACAGACAGCGATGACTCCAGTTCAACCGTCGAAGAATTACAAATAAGAGCCCCTAACAAATTTTTACCATTAGAAGAATGTGCCAAATATTTGAAAGATGGTAAAGTAAAACAATTGAATGATAATGAAATATCATCTTTAGTTGTCTCAGGAAAATTACCGTTATATGCTTTAGAAAAACAATTAGCCGATAACACTCGTGCAGTTGCTGTTCGTCGTAAGGCTATGGCTAAGATTGCCAACGCTCCTATCTTGGAAACTGATAGTTTACCATTCGAACATTACGATTACGACCGTGTTTTCGGTGCCTGTTGTGAAAATGTTATCGGTTATATGCCTTTACCAGTTGGTATCGCTGGTCCCTTAATCATTGACCAGAAACCATATCATATTCCAATGGCTACAACCGAAGGTTGCTTAGTCGCATCTGCTATGCGTGGTTGTAAAGCTATTAATGCCGGTGGTGGGGTTGAAACTGTCTTGACTCAAGATGGTATGACCAGAGGTCCATGTGTCTCTTTCCCATCTTTGGGAAGAGCAGGTGCCGCAAAGATCTGGTTGGATTCAGATGACGGTCAAAAGACTATCAAAAAGGCTTTCAACTCTACCTCCAGATTCGCTCGTTTGCAACATGTTAAAACCGCTTTGGCCGGTACCTTATTATTTATCCGTTTCAGAACTACTACTGGTGATGCCATGGGTATGAATATGATTTCCAAGGGTGTCGAATACGCTCTTAAGTATATGTCCGAAGAGTGTGGATTTGGTGATATGGATGTTATTTCAGTTTCTGGTAATTACTGTATTGATAAAAAACCGGCTGCTATTAATTGGATCGAAGGCAGAGGTAAATCAATCGTTGCTGAAGCCAGAATTCCAGCAGAAGTCGTCCAAAAGGTTCTTAAATCTGATGTAAACGCTTTAGTTGAATTAAACGTCAGTAAGAATTTGGTTGGGTCAGCTATGGCTGGTTCGGTCGGTGGGTTCAATGCTCATGCTGCCAATTTGGTCACTGCAGTATTCTTAGCCTGTGGTCAAGATCCTGCTCAAAATGTTGAATCATCTAATTGTATAACCTTGATGAATAACGTGAATGGTGACTTACAAATTTCAGTTTCCATGCCTTCTATCGAAGTTGGTACAATTGGTGGTGGTACTATCTTAGAACCACAAGGTGCCATGCTAGAATTGTTAGGTGTTCGTGGTCCTCATCCAACCAATCCTGGTGATAACGCCAGACAATTAGCTCGTATTGTTGCTTCCATCGTTTTGGCTGCCGAACTTTCACTTTGTTCAGCTTTAGCAGCTGGTCACTTAGTCCAATCCCATATGACTCACAACCGTAGTAAGGCACCAAATACTCCAGCTACTCCTAATGGTGTGGCCAATGGCTCAGCTACTCCTAAAAATGCTACAACAAATCTACAAAATGGTTCAGCTGAAATAAACCGCCTCAAAGAAGGTTCTGTTAATTGCATTCCCTCCTAAGCTTGATTAAAATTTTCAGTTCACGAAGTTTGTGACTAAGCAGGCAAAACTTTTCAATTGTTTTGCAACAAAACTAATTCCATTCATAAATACTGTAATTGACATAAGCTTAATGCTTAAGCTTGATTTACATCAATTCTATTCTTTCTCAACTTTCATCTTCCTTTAATTTTAGCTAAAATTCCTTTCTTTTTGTAATTTTATTTCTTTGCATTAATAGATTTTCATAGGTTAAGATAATATTTCTATTACACATAATTTATTGTTTATTTGATCATAGTTGTAGAGTTCACTGAAAGTCGCACTAAGTAATGAGTGCATATTCCTTTCAACATTTCTCGTTCGTCCAGATTCTCAAATCAATTTTTTTTGACTCATTGCAAACTTATTATTCTGATTTAGCTCTTAGATCAAGATCAAGAAGAACATTCAGGCATCATGGTAGTCAACATTCCATCTCAAGAAATTGGTGCTCCAATTCCTGAAAACATCCCCCATGCCGTATCTGTGACTTTACCTACCTGGGAAGCTACAGTTGGTTATGAAGAAGGAGAGGATTGGGTAACTAGCAAAATGAATTCTGGATACCCACGATTTTTCATTCATAGCACAATTTCCGAGCTTTCCAAGAACGTGGAGTCAAAATACGGCAGAGAAGGTGAAAAGAGTATTATTTTTCCATCATATAAGGTAGCTAAAAGATGTCGTGAATTTATAAAATTGAGATCAAAGAAGCCAGTTAGAATCTTACAGTTGAGTACTCCTCCACCTTCGAATGAATTCGAAAGATCTTCAGTTATACAATCAACCATTGGTGTTGTTTTCTTCTCTGAAGAAGATTTTCCAATAGCTAAACAATATTGGCAACATTCTGGTGAAGGTATAAGTTCAAGAATGGGAGAATACGTTTTACGTGAATTATTCGAAAATGAAAAGAAAGACAAGGATAGATTTAGAAGTAGAACCAAACAAGAGTTACAAGCCCAAAAAATTCAAATGAAGTCACCTTCCATTTCCGCTTCTTTCAGATCGTCTAGTCTTTCTCAAAATGAAGAAGTCGAGAAAGAATTCAATACTTTTATTGAACAAAAGTACGGACGAGTTCTTGATTTAAAATTTTCAAAGGAAGCAAAGCGTGCTTTAAAAAGAAGAATTTGTGGGAAAGTAGATAAATCAAGAAATCAAGAGGAAGAAATGGAAAAAGCCAGAAGAGGTAAAAATTTAAGTGAGAATGATGTATTCTTATATCCAACCGGAATGGCTTCAATCTTCAATGCCCATCAAATTTGTCTTGGAATTTCTGATGCTCCCAAAAAGTCTGTATGCTTTGGTTTCCCATATGTCGATACTTTGAACATTTTGAAAAAGTTTGGACCAGGTGTTCATTTTCTAGGTTTTGGTGATGACGAATCATTATCTCAATTAGAGAAAGATTTAAGAAGCGGAGAGAAAGACATAATGGCATTATTCTGCGAGTGTCCGTCAAATCCTTTATTGAAGACCCCTAATTTGAAAAAAATCAGAGCTTTGGCAGATGAATTTAACTTTCTTGTCGTTGTTGATGAAACTGTTGGAAATTACTTAAACATCGGTGTCTTACCTTACTCAGATATTGTTGTATCTTCATTAACGAAAGTATTTTCTGGTGATTCTAATGTAATGGGAGGTTCATTAATCTTGAACCCTCTGTCTCCTTCATATAGTAAGATGAAAAAGTATTTGGATGAAGAATATGAAGATCTATTCTGGGCCGAAGATGCTTTGTATTTAGAGAGAAACTCTCGTGACTTTGAGATAAGATCCCACAAGATAAATCAGACTTCTTTAGACGTAGTTGATTTGTTAGTAAAACATCCGTTAATATCACAAGTGTTTTATCCAACATTATCAGATTCCAGAAAATATTATGATGAAATCAAAACTCCTCAGGGTGGTTATGGTGGTTTAATATCATTCGTATTTCATAAACCAGAACACGCTAAAAGCTTCTTCAATCATGTATTATTACATAAAGGTCCTTCTTTAGGTACGAACTTTACTCTAGCTTGCCCATATGCCATCTTAGCACATTATCAGGAACTAGAAGAAGTCGCACAATGGGGTGTTGACCAAAACCTCATAAGAATAAGTATCGGTTTGGAAGAGAAAGAAGAATTACTTGCAACTCTCATTAGTGCTTTAGATGTAGCTGCTGCACAAGACTAAACCGAATTAATAGCAATCTCTCATATATAAATAGTTATAGAATCATCGTACATTAATGCTGTATATACTTTGAAAGTGATATTTTGAAACTAAAATCATTCATCACGATCAACCCCAGGATATTGGGTACGCTCACAAGATGCTGGGGGTTCTCCTGTAAGTTCTTTGTGTTGAACAGTACCCACAAACCAATACTTATTGCTATCTTCATAATACTTTTGCCAGAGGGCAACATATTTGTCTGCTTTGGATTGGTCTATGTTACGTAAATCGTAAGTGAATTCGTCAGGTTTGTCAATACATCCAGTGACAAAAGCCCTCACAGCATCTCGGCCACTGAAAGATCCGTAAGTACCTTGAGGTCCATAAAATGCTCTACCATTGGTAACATCGTAAACTTTACCATTGACTGCAAGATATATTGGTAAGTTTGGATCACTACCATTGTACAATGATAATTCATCCAATGATAAATTAACATAGCTGTTAGTTAGTCTTAATGTCAAGTATCTATGATCTATCCATTTTCCTTCATAGCCCCAAGTAGAAGTAGAGGTAAACCACCATGACAAAAATGCATTCAAAAAGAGAAGACCTCCAATTATTCTGAGTATATCCAAGACACCGAACAGAACATCTGTATCCTGCAGCCTTTCTCTTTTTCCGGACATTTTCACTTGAGTTTATATAGCAGTCTTTTCGAAGTGATGTGTTTGACATCTGACTAGCCAGATCGCGTGTTTAGTTTAATCATCTGTGCGATTTTCAGTTTTTTGCATTTTTGGTACGACTACAAAAGATTTTAGAAACGTAATTAATTAAACAAAAAAACACTCAATAACCTATGCATTTAATATAAGATGTCTTTAGCTATATGTAGAGATTCTTGAGAAGTAATACAAAATTATAGAACAGAAAGTGAATTAAACATTCGTTGAATCATTGCATGAAGAAAAATTCTTCATTAATCATGTTAGCCCCCGTACTTTTATTGTTGAAGTTTAATTTATTGGAGTCTGAGCTCAATAAATTTGACCAAAACTCATCATTCAAAGCCAAGTAAGAATTTTCAAGTTGATCTGGGTTAGCAATATGTTTAGATAGTGGATTAGTGGAGTCTTGAATGAGCATATCGCCATTAAAAGCCATTTGGTTTGAATTTGGTACGTTGAAGGAATTGACGTTATTAGCAGTCGAGATACCATTAGGATCTGGACGCAGGAAAGCATTTGGTAAGATATTAGGATTAACTTGGGGTGAATTGTTAAAATTGGCTGGAGCATTTGCATGCATAAAGTCGACGCTTTGATTATTATTGGGGAGTCCACTAGAAGGTGAAGAAAATCGCACACTATTCAAAGATGGATCCAAATTGGAACCACTTGAATAAAGGCCATGAACCCTATCGTCCCTTATACTTGATTTTGGCAAGCCATTTGATTCACCAAAAAATCTTTCACCAGCCATGTTGTTAGAATTAGGAGCAGTATTAGATTTATTAGTACTTCTTTCATTGGAATTTTGAGGCTGAATTTCTTTGGGAACATTACTTAGAGGAGAATTAGGTTGTTTGGAAAGACTTGAAGTGGCTTCTGACTTTCCGTCACGCCTTACAGAAGCAGCATATGACAATAAATCAAGAGAAACTTGAGATGCATATTGCTTACCGGATTCAGTTGTCAACAAGCCACCGACATGAGATCTATTGTAGAGGTCTGATAATTTTTCCAAATCCCGTTTAGGTACTCTGTAAACATTAGTTGGAACAAGATTTTGAGGGGTTTCACCATTCTTTTGTAATAAATCTTGTACTTGAGTTGCATAAGTTTGAACGAAAAGCTGCAAAACCAAATGCAATTTCCTCAAGAAATGATTAGCAGGATGAAGAATACCAGCCTGATCAAGAGTTTTAGTCAATTTGTGAATTACGAAAACGGCATGTCTTGGAACTAAGTCTTTTTCAATATGCGAAGGTAATGAAATGATCAAATATCTTAATCTCAAAAGCATACCAGCAGTATAAATGATTCTAGCTGCATATATAATTGGAAGGGAAGAAATTTCTGAAGCATTCATGAGGGTAAAACTATCCAAGGCCTTCAAGCATGAGGTTGTACAATGTGCTATTGACATAATGGTGGACGCATTTAACTTGAAAGATTCTTGATCAGTTTCTGAGTTAAGCGCTTTGGTAACAGTCTCACTCAAGGTTGGTTCATGTAAATAGGCTTCGACGGAATAATAGTAGGATAAGAAAGAATAATCTTGAGGATCAATTTGGGCTTTAATGGCATTTAAATTTTTTTGTAATTCAGAGATGATGTATCTTGAGGCCTGACCTGATTTTTCAGTTGAATCAGGTGAATGAACAATATGATGAATTCTTTCTAATTCATGACTTAACCTCAGAAATAAAGCAAGATTTTTCATTTTAGGAATACCACTTTCTTGAAGTCTTACACAACATTCTTCAACATAGGGAGTCCATTTAACATATATTGCTCTTCTTAAAATTAAGCAGATACTAACAGTTGTAAAATATAGAGCCATTAACAAGCCCGAATATTCCAAATTAGCACCATCGATTGGTTCATTAAGTTGAACTGATCCATCAGCTTGTTTATAGCTATAGGAGGGTCTAGCCACGATCCCGACATCATGTAACAAAGTAACCGATAGAGTATTAAGTAAATGATAACGACGATGTCTAAATAATTCTGGAGTATTATACCATAAACAAAGTAACAAGATACATTTAATTAATTCAACAGATTTTGAGCCAGCAACCAAGACTTCTATTGCGATACATTTCATTGCTTCATTATCAATAATCAAAGTATGATCCAAATCATCAGAAGTTTTAATAACTGAATTAGTTATGGCCATAATTGCATTGAATAAAAAAGGTTGAGAAGTTCTTAATTGATGAATATCTTCATGAATTTCAACCAAAGGATGAGATTTATAAATACATTCATGATAAAGATTTAAACGATATTCAGCTTCATCTTCGGTAATAATACCACGAGATATTAAATCAATACCTTCATTTTCTTTTAATAAACCATTTCTTCTATTAGCAGTATTTTTCAATGAATTTGTTAAATCACTTAAACTTGAAGAGCTACTTTCACATAACATAATAATTTCTTTTTCTAAATCAATTTTAGATACAAAAACTGGAGAACCTAATTCTGAAGAATTAATTGAATCAGCCCTAGCATGAAGGGGAACACTATTTAAAGGAGCAAAATCAGATGGATTAACTGAGCTTGCTCTTGTATGAGAAGATAAACCATTTTGATTATTTTGAGGAGAAGATGAATCTTTTCTTTGAGATAATTCATCTTTTAACATTCTGATTTGGGCCTGCAAATCAGAAATTATTTCATCCTTTTTATTTGATTTTAAGCTTTGATTATTATTAGGCATCTTGGTACCATTATTATTATTATTAAGATCATTATTACTAATATTATTTTGATTATTAAGACTGCCATCAATTTCATTAGTTGAAGCCAATTTTTCTGAACGCTTTCTTCTCTTTCTTGGTTGATTCAAATTAATTTCACAAGTTCTTCTGGAGTTAATACACCTAATACAAGGTCCAGCAGGATCATCTGGATTAGCAGGAGTACATTTAACTTTCAATCCATGACAACTCTTACAAGCCACCGATCTTCTGGTAGCCTTCTTTTTCTCATTATTATCTTGGAATAGTTTTGATGACGATTCACTTCTTTCAGAAGGCTGAGGTGAGGTAGTTTGGGAATTTTCACCCCCATCATCTTGAGATAGAGTAGACATTGCTCATATATGTGCTTCGTTAATTTTCCAATAACCCAACTAGTCAAATCAAATCAAACCGAACCAACCAAACA
>JAJMKE010000122.1:0-18682 GCA_030569195.1 Hyphopichia khmerensis
GCCAGTGGTGCTCTTGGTGCTGACGTTGGTGCAGATGTCTTAGGTGACACTGTTGGTGTTGGTTTAGGTGCTGATGGTTCAGTCTTAAAGAGATCATTATTAGAAGGTTCTCTCGGTCTCGGTGCTGATGTTAACTCTCCAGGTCTTGCTTCTGTTGGTGCTGATGTTGGTGCTAGTGGATCCGTATTAAAGAGATCATTAGTCAGTGGAGGTCTTGGTGCCGATGTTGGTGCTGATGTCTTAGGTGACACCGTTGGTGTTGATGTCGGTGCTGATGGATCAGTTTTAAGGAGATCTTTAGCCAGTGGTGCTCTTGGTGCCGATGTTGGTGCTGATATTTTAGGTGATACCGTTGGTGTTGGTTTAGGTGCTGATGGTTCAGTTTTAAAGAGATCCGTTGTCAGTGGAGGTCTTGGTGCCGATGTTGGTGCTGATATCTTAGGTGATACTGTTGGTGTTGACGCTGGTGGTGAAGGCTCTGTATTGAAGAGGGATGTTGGCTTCTTCGAAAAACTCAGAAGAGGTGTTGCTGATGCTAGACAAAGTATTTTAAGCAAATTTACTGGTACTGTTCCAAGAGCTTCCTTTACTGTTTCTGATGTTGCTTGGGTTGAAGGTGACTTATTCAAAGTTACTATCAATTTCGAAACCATTGAAGCCGCTAAACTTTTTGCTAAATTCCAAGACGAATTGAAAACCCTTTCTGTCGGTGGCGTTGGTGTCGAAGGTTCTGATCAACTCTTATGGGATGGTAGCTCTAATAGTAAGATTGATAACTTTGCCAAATGGTCTTCTACTGTTTTAGTTAAAGCTTCAAGACACAATAACCTTTACTGTTTACCAGATGACTTTGCTATTAAATTCAACTGGAATGCTCAAGACTCAAGTGAATTACAATCTCTCTGGAGTGAATACTTTGATACTACCTATGAATACACCTTTTCTAAAGACTTTGGAACTACTTCTAATAAAAGACAAAACAACATAAAAGTTGAAAAAAGATGCTTAGAACACTCTTCAGGTAATGCTACTGAAGCTGATGCTCAATTTGACACTTCTATCTTAAAAGAATGGCAAACTGGTACTAATGTCTTACCAAACTTCTGCTGGCCAAGTCATTGTTCAGCTTAAGTTCATAATTATGTAATTGGCATTTGATTTTTAGTTGAAAAATATGGTTTGTTAATGTTCTACTCTCTGTTCTCTGTTCTCTGTTCTCTGTATTTTCATTGATTGAAATCATATTTTCAATAATAATCAGTGTTTTTAGAATTAATTTTTACTGTAAATTTAATAAATATGTTAATATAATTTTAAATTGTAATTTATTTCTGTTTGCAAAATTTTGCATAGATCAATTATGTGCGTCAAAATAGTTTGAAAAACAAATAGTAAAAAACAGAAAATTAAAAAAAAAAAAAAAAAAAATCAAAAACATTGATTCTATGAACATAACTTAACTTTTAGTTTTCTTCAGAATAATAAAAATATTTCTCTACTTAGTCAAAAATTTGGAAGAGTATCTTATGCATACATTAAAGTTATTCATTTCGATTTTGAACAATAAATAGGTGAGGCTTTTTCACTGATTGACGCGTTATTTCATTCAAACTAGTATTATGATAAAGAAAAGATGCCACCAAAAATATCGATTAGTATGCAATATCGAACCAATAGGTTGGAGACATTTACAAGAAGTGTGAAAATATCGGGATCAACTCAACATAAGGAGTGGACGAATGACAAGCCTGATATTTTTAATCTAGTGGATAACGGTTTCTTTTTCACTCCTTCTGTGAAAAATTTGGATCAAGTAACATGCGTTTGTTGTGGTAAAAAAGAGCATAACATTAACGAAGTCGATAACATTTCAAATTATCATCTCCTGAATAGTCCAAGCTGTGCCTTGTCAATAATTGTTTCCACGTTTGCCAACTTCTTGGCAGATGAAAATCAAGAAGAGTTCTGGCTATCCCAATCAAAGAAATCAATACGAGAACCTTTGACAAAGGAGTCCATCGAATTGAGACGAAAAACATATAAGAATAATTGGAAGTTTGATAGCTTGTATTCCAATCCCAAAGTAACCAGTAAATCACTTTCTGAGGCTGGCTTTTATTATTCTCCGATAGAGGAAGGAAATGATAGAGTGTTTTGTATGTACTGCGACTGCTGCCTTGACCATTGGGATGAGCAGGATGATCCGATAAAAGAACACGTTTCGAATCTGAATGGAAGTTGCTATTTTCTAAGGAAATATTTGAGCGATAAAAATAATGCTGGCATTAAAAGTTCTGATCAACCAAGACAAATATCAAACAAGAAGAAGGAAAGAAGTTCAAAGAAGAGCAAGAAGAATTCAAAGCAAAACATTTCTGACAATAGTAAAACGCTTTCGCCATCAAATGTGGCTCTTGATAACAAGAAAATAGACCCTAATAATTCAACAAAAGTGACTAGAAACAAAGTAACTCAGCCTGAGAGAACTGATGAGATCGATATACTGGAGATGAAAGAACTGAAGAAGGATGCAGATGATTCGAAGGAAGAGGAGGAAAATCATCAGATTCGAGAGGATTCTGGCATTGTCCTTATTGATAATCCAGGGGCAGTCAGCCAATTGGAAACTGACCCTTCAGGGATCAAGCTAGACCAAAAGCATGAAGATAAAACTATACCGAAAAATGAGGTAAGATCTAATAGAATAACTCGAAGATCAGCCAGATTGCAGAGGGCTAAAACTCCAGAAGAAAATATATCTCGTGAACAAAGCACAAGCAAACGAGCCAGTCTCGAGGCTGAAATGACAACATCTCTGGCAAGAAAGCCTTCACTCTCTGATATTGACCGGAACAATGACAAATCATCTTCTGATGGAAATGACACAGACGATAGTCAAGATTTCACTGAAGATGATCAATCGTATAATATTGAGAATGCCGAGCTGGAATATAGTCACGAAAGTCTGATTCATGATGTGACGAACGACAATTCACAGAAATCGGAAGGTCCCACTTTATCTATTTCTAGAAGGACTCGAAGTCAAGGCAACTCAAAGAACAACTCGTCTGATTCATTTAGTTCAAAAAGACCAGATACCAGTATACCTGCCGATGCTAAAATACGGTCTGCTACCTTGAAGAAATTCGAACTAAACCAGGATCAAGGAATCTCCATAGATGAGAAAAAAACTGGAAGAGCTACCCAGAAGAAAAGAAAAGTAGCAGAATCACATCCGAGCAAAAGCAATGATGTTTCTGAGGCGCTGAAACCTTTGAAAAAGAAAAAGAAGTTAAAGCTCTCTAGATTTGCACAATCACCGTCTCCTCAGTTCTTTGACACGTCTAATCAAAATATTGGTGACTACGATGAAGGTCATGTAGATTTTCATGAAAACAATGATGGACCAAAAGTGACTTTGAATGGACTGACAGGCAATTCCAACAAGGACCTGGATGCACTTCCAAAGAGCTCAAGGGCCAGGGTTAGATTGAAGAAGACCACAAAAACTAAAGGAAACAAGACGAAGAGCAAACAAGCAAAACCAGAGCCAAAGCAGACTATATTGGATGCATCTTTTTCTAATGGCTTATTTGGTGATAACCTCGATATTTCCGAGAGGGGAAAGGAAAGTATTGATGATATTGAATTTCTTGATTCTCAACCAGGATCAATAAAAACGCCTATAAGCAAAAACGCCCTTATAACTGATGAACACACTCACCCTGCAGATCAAAAAGAGCTACTGGATCTACAGGCGCTTATTGAAAAGAGCAAGAAAGCAGAATATATGGAAGTAAGTATCGAAGGAAGTAAAAAGGATGATCAACTACCAGATGTAAAGCAGTTGAAGGATGATATACCTAACGCCGCTGAAACCGAAATGGAAGAAATGAACATATTCGAGGGGCACGGGGACTTGGACAGAGCCGAACGTTCTCATAGTGATGTTGATATTTACAGACATGAAAACCACGAAGAATTGGAGCCCAAAGAAACCCAAGAGGAGCCACAAGATTGGAACGAATCTGACTTAGATAAAAGGGATGACTTATCTATTTCTTACGAGGCAGAAAATTCATCTCCTATTCCCGAGTATTTACCTTCGAATATATCTGGATCAACCGATATTGCGAATGCGGAAAGAATAGCTCTCTCACCTAATGTTGGAGAGGAAGGTGAAGAAGGCAGGTTTCAGCTGGTCCGAGGAGCAACAGGCAACTATCTCGAGCCACTTACAATTGTAGAAGATCTGGACATGGAGGTTGACCTAGATATGGAGATAAAGGAGGTAAACCAGGAGTTTGATAAGAATGCAAAACAAGATACAAAACAAGATACAAAACAAGATACAGAGCAAGATGCAAAACAAGAAGAAAAGCAAGAAGAAAAGCAAGAAGAAAAGCAAGAAGAAAAGCCAAATGCTCAAGAAATTGACAATTATAATGAGATTGATCATATTAACATTATGCCAAATTTCAACAGGGATTCTTTGTCTTCTGAAGGTTCTCAAAAATCTCATTCCCATTCGGGATCTATTTCACCTTCAGTCTATAAGGAATACGTCAATGATATGAATGAGTTTAAAACGGGTTTTAAAGATCCACCCAAATTAGCAAATATGAATCTGAATCAAAAGAAGGAAAGATTAACGAGCTCATCAAGTGATGAAGTGAACGGACTGGATCCTAACAAAGCAGGTCATACATCTAGAACAAAGTCTGGGGAAAGAAAGCTTCAAGACATGGACGCGGTCTTGACACAGCAACAAGTACTCAAAATAGACCGAGAGAAAGATGGAGTGCGTGATATAAAAGATTATCAATTCCAATCTGGTCCATCAATCGACCCATTGGACAGGCATGAATCGGACAGTGATTATTTAAACCAAGAAGAAAAATCAGCTTCAAGAAATGAAACTTTGAGCAAAAATCTAAGAGAAAATCAAGAATTAAACATAAGAAAAACGGATAGATCTAGTAACATCATCGAATCTACATTCACTAAGACTACAAGCAGAAATTCGTCCTTTGATGATAATACAAAGATCCTTGAAGGAATTGAATCAAGTACACCGGAGAAGAATAAAGCTGAGATGATCAAAAAAACTCCGAGATCTTCCAACAAATCGGAATCGAGCTCCAAACAAACACCAATATCAATTTCAGAGCCTAAATCAAATTCAAAACTAAGTCTCAAACCAAGACCAAAACCAAAATTGCAGCCATTCACACTTGAAATGTTTGAAGATGAATTGCTGACCATGTCTGATACCATCAAATACCTTGAAAGCTTACCAACTTCAAAGTATGGTCTCTATAATGATATTGAAGGGGAAATTACCGACTTCATTGCAGCTATGCCCGAAGAAGAAGAGAACATGACTATCGAAGAATGGCTACGTCATAATGCCTCTAGTTGTGCCAATACAGTCCGAGAAGTGAGCAAAAAAATGATAGATTCATACTCTGATATGTGCAATGAAATGATTAAAGAAATTGAAGCCATACCTGCGAGGTGGTCCGGAGACATAACGCATTGAAAAGTAACTATTCACATGATCAAGCATACAAATACTAAATAAAATACTTTTCATTTCCCAATGAAAGAACTACAAAACCTCTCTAATTGCAAATGTAGTCATACTTTAACTTATGAGCTGTTTCTCTTCCTTTCTTTTGTTAGTTTTTTATTTTTCATCAAATGCTAAGTTTCTTTAAGAAGTAGCACCAAATGATAAGGGCAGCACCGAAAAGAGCACCAAAACCTCCAAAACAAAAAAAAAAAAAATAAAATAGAAGAATGAGAGAAAGAAGAAAAGGTAAATAACCCATGAACGTTTGTAGCTGTCACTACCTTTTTTTTTTTTTTCGTGTGAGTGAGTGATTCTTCCTTTAATTATCTGACCAAAAACAATTGATTCATACATATAAATAGTTAGACCCTGATAAATCTAATTTGAAACTATTCACTCTCTCCATCTTGGACTCATTGAGCCTTCAGTGCCGTTATTATTATCATTTGTTGTCCTAGGTTTACCGGCTCAGTTGTCACCAAAGATCGTTATAACCATAGAATTCAAGGTGATATCAAGATAATCCGGTAAGTCAAATTGAACACAATCAGTCAAAATTCCTTAAAGGAATTGAAAGAATAAGATATAAGCCTTTAGTTTTTCAAATTTGGTGGTTGAGGATTATTATTTTTTGAAATATTGATCAAAATTGGGTACCGAAATCATTTGTAAAAAATTAAGGAAAGACTAAAATTTCTAACTAAATCAATCAAGATTGGAGGGTTTAATTTAAAGGACAAAAGGTTAGTCTTTTTTTCTAATCTACAATCAATTAGTTTGAATAAGCTGAAATAAATAGTAAAGAATCATGTCATTTTGGCCATTTTCAAACTCACTTAGTAGTAACAGTCAACTACAAAAATTTTTGGATTCGGTTCAAGATCTATCCGCTGTATCAGTGGATGATCTTTTGAAAGATCCAGTTTTGCTGCAAGAATTAATAAGTGAACTACATAATATAAAAGGAAACTATAGTAATAACTATCCTAATTTTCAATTTCTGCAATCTCAACAAGCTGATTCAAATAACTCTTTTAATTCAGATGCAGCATCATTAACTTCTTCAAATACTGACTTTAGTAATACCAACAACAACAATAAAGATGCCCGTGGTGCTAAACTAATAGAAATTTTACTTCAACCGCATATTTTGAATGGATTTTTGGATCATTTGGTAGATAGTGTTGATTTTTTCTATAATTTAAATTTAAAAGAAGAAAAAGAATTGGATAAACTTTTAGGAAATACAATTGATGATTCAAGTCCTACGGATTCAAATGATGACAACAGTGAAAATCAATTTAAAATTAGTTCTTCTTCAGATAACGAAGTTGAAATTGATCAAACAGAAGATAAAGACATAGATGATTTAGAATCGAGTTTTCAAAAAGATGGTAAAGATGATGATGATGAATCAAGTGAAGATAAATCTAGACGTATAATTCAAGCGTCGTCTGATATCTTGTCAATTGATTTATGGGTAATTCTGAATAGAATACTTGAAACCCCGGTATTAATTAATAAATTATGGCTGATATTACTGTTGAAAAACCTTCAAGAAAGTTCACCTTCAGTATCTTATTTAGTTCATATATTAGATCAATTGATGGATACAAATAGTATTGAATTACTCAATTTCATTCGTCGTCAAAATAATTTGGTCGATACTTTTTTAAATAAGATTGAAATTCCAATGTTAATGGATTTTTTCTTAAGAATTATCCAAACTGATAAACAAGAATCACCAACAGGTATTCTTGAAACTTTACATCTGCAAAAACTAATCCCAAAACTTATAGATATTTTAAAACCTCATCCATCGCAATTTGTTGAATTTTCATCTAATATCCCAAATCACGAACTTTTTTTCAAACAAACTGCAGCCACTGATTTCATAAAGGCTCTCGTTACAATTTCTTCTAATACTGCCCTAGCGGTTGTTTTGGAAACTAATATTGGTCCAAATCAATTAACAAGAGAATTAGTTTCACCTGAAATAATTACTACTATAATAAATGACATAATGTTGTATAGAGTTCCTACCGAAAACTCTACAGTACAAACCAATAAACATGGTATCAACAATTGTGTTGGAATAGTAATAGAATTAATTAGAAAAAATAACTCTGATTATGATTTAAATTGTGGTTCTTATAGTTCAATGCTTAATAGTGATGGTAATGGTGGTGGAGAAATTAACTCTTATGTAATGTACCAATGGCTCAAAGACTTCGAGCAAAATCCTCCTGGCCCAAGAGACCCGATATATTTGGGGGATATGCTTAGATTGTTTTCAGAAAGTTTGGACAAGTTTTCAGAGTTGATGGATCTTAAACCCTCTACACCTTCAAGAGTAGATAAGAATTCAAACATCTTGGGTTTTACAAAGTTTAAGTTTTCCGAGTTGATTGCTGAACTTTTACATTGTTCCAATATGATTTTATTGAATTCTAAAAGAATCAAGAATGTGATAGCAATTAGAGACCGTGTTAGGTTACAACAGACGGAACGCTTAAAAGCAGCATTGGAAGAACCCTTGATGAGCCTTGATCAAAATAGTCTGGATAGTCCAATTCAAGATGTTACAAGTGGGCTAGATGATATTTCTTTGGATAACATACAAAACGAAACAAACTCCAAAAAGCTTAACGAAAGTAAACTGGAATCCGATGAAAATGATTATAGGTATATGCTCGAAGCGTTGGAAGATGAAGAAGCTTCAGATGATGATGAACCTAGTATTTCACCCGAAAACCCGTTTGTATGTGATGAAAGGGATAAAAGTATTAGAGCAAATCCTTGCGTAGGAGATTACTTCAAAACCCGGCTTGTTGACCTGAGAATATTAGCAAGTATCATCTCCAAATTTACTCAATATCCTTGGCATAACTTTTTTCATAACGTTGTGTTCGACTTAATCCAACAAATTTTCAATGGTAAATTGAACTCTTATAATTCCTTTCTTATTGTTGATTTATTTCATAATTCTCAATGCAATTTGACAGACTTGATTGCGGATTCATACCAAAATTCATCTGAGCCAAGGCCCGGTTACATGGGTCATCTTATACTAATAAGTGAAGAAGTGGTAAAATTCACCTCTCTCTATAAACCAGATTTGATATCCCCTATCATAGTTAATGCGATATCGTCCGACAAGTGGGACTGGTTTGTTAATGAAGTCCTTTTGAAAACGAGAGAAGTATATAACGTGGTTTTGGGTGCAGAACAAGGCGAAGAAGATGAAGAAGATTCTCATCATCATAAGTCTGAACGTGATCATGATTCGTTTGGATTTGATTCTTCTACCGTCGGGTATCTAGATTTAGAATCGTATGACCATAACAATAGTAACCATAAAAATTCAATCATTTTAGGAGATAGGGATAATCATGATACATTCATTAATGACAGACAACATGGCTTCAATGATGATGATGATGATGATCATATGGAAGAATCCAGAGTTCCAGATGTAAGAATCGAAAGCATGTCGCCTACGAGAGAATTAGACAACAATGATAACCTGGATGATGAATTTGATCATACGGAAGGTTATCATGATAATGATTTTCTAGAGAATTTGTCTGGTTCAAGTTCTTCAGACGACGAAGATGAAGGTGACGATAATGACGACGGCAATGACAACGACGAAAACAACGAAAGTAACGAATTACGAAGAGTCCCTAAACATAACAACTAGCTTCTTCAGGGCCCATTGCGGTTACAGCTTAAATCAAGCGAAACAAATTTCAAAAGTAAAAACAACAATAGATTTCCCAAAACTTCAATTAATTCAACGAAGTCCATAAAAAATTTCGTAATATACTCTTATTTATTATAATTCCTTTCAAATAGCATATAGAATCTAGGATTATATATTTCTACACTCGACTGTGTATCTGTGAGTGTCCATTTAATTTTTAACTACATTTCATTATTAATTTTCAGTCTATGTATTTTAATTATTCAGTATCGATTGTGATTACGATTATTTTTGTTTTCTATTTCTAGCTTTGTTGGAGGGTCTCCCGTAGAGAACTTTACCATTTGGTAATTCTTTCTTGGCCCCCCTTTGAGACTTCTTTTTTGCTTTTTTCGAATCTTCACTTGGCTCGGTAGAATTTGTATCTTGGGGTTTGTCATATACAACGGTTGTATCAATAGTTTTACCTGTAAGTTTACCTAAACTCACATTCCATAAATTACAGGGAAGTTTGAAAAATAAAGATTCTTTAAAACCAGGATTAACGTTGATTTCAGATTCATCGATTGGAATTAAAAATGATTCATTATTTTCATCAGTTTCTATTAAGTTGACAATACCTTCAGCAGATATGAGAAATTGTTTACCGGTTGCCTCATTCATTACTTTTCGATCAGATCCATCACTTGGAGGAAACTGAGATCCCCAAGCCTGTGTCTTTATTTGATCTTTCAAAGCGACAATACGCTTGTAGTCTTGTTTTCTATTAATTCTTAAAGAAACGTAATGTAAGACACCCACCAAAATGAATACAAGGGTTGCAGTCAAAAGTAATCCAGGACGAAATTTGGAATAAAAATATCCAGTGCCTTTCCATTTAGGAAATCCCTTATCGAGGAAATAGTCATAACGTCTACGTAAAGATTGATCTCTCAAGATATTACCAACTAAAGATAATCTTTGAAATCTTTCTTCAACTGTTTTCTTTAGTTTATTACTACCAGAGAACTTATCAGGGTGTAATTGACGCGATTTCTTTCTATAAGCTTTTGTAATTTCTTGTAAAGTAGCCTTAGGTCCTTGCGATAAACCTAACCATGAATAAAAAGTAGTATCCTTGCCGATATCCTGTTTGATCTTGTCATTTAAGCCAAAGATTTCATAGTCTTGAGGACTCCAATTAGCAGCAACAGTGAAATTCAAAAAGAAGCTCAAGAAGAGAGTAAGCCAAACGAAACCTAATTTCATTATCAACTATTCTCTTATCTCGATAAGTTTGATCAAAGGTCTGTATTTAAAGATAATTTAGTTGTAGAATGATTGAAATTTTTTTTTTTTTTTTTTTTTTTTTTTTTGTTTTGGTAGTCTTCTTCACTGAGCCTAGTCAACGCGCAAAAATAATTTTAACAACGAATCTTTCTTTGCAGTTGAGAAGAATACTTTTACCCAGGTTTTGCTTCTTCATTAGTATCAACAACTTATACAAAAGATGCCTAGAGGTGGTCATTTATATCCTTTACCTACGAACTTACGATTCATTTTTTTCTATAATGTTTGCGCTACCACTTTATGGTTCTGCTGTTTAGGAAGGTTTCTGATATTGTTACCCTTAGTTGGAAGAAGATTTCTTCCAGGAGGAATAGCAGATTTCTTTCACGTTGTGGCCATATTGCCATTTGTTGGTTTTGCTGTTTACAAATCAATGATTAACACTAGTTTTTCAAAGAAAGATTTTTGGCCTTTTTTCAATTCGGTTAAGATGATCTGGATTTGTTATGGAGTTATATTCCCACATCCAAAAATTGCAAAACATACATCTTACTCCTTGATAATATTTTCATGGTGTATCACATATTTAATTAACTTCAGTTACTATGGTTTCAAGGTGAAAACTCAAAGATCACCACATTGGCTCTTTTGGGCTCAATATCATAATTTCTTCTTAACATTTCCTCTTGCATTTACAGGTGAAATAGTGATAATTTTCCTTAGTCTTGGGTTTGTTGAACCTCAATGGCATGAGATACTCATAAAAGCAACTTTATTAGCTTATGTTCCAGTTGGATATTTTATGTGGGGTCATTTATATGATAGAAAAGAGTCAAAATACGATCTTATAATGGAAAAAAGAAGACAAGGAAGAGCAGCTCAAAATCAGCGCACCCCTATAGATAGTAACCAGACCCCTGTAATTGTCAATGATGCTCAACAGCATCCATCATGGCAACCTGCTGACCGTTCGGAAACTTAAATGATCAGCCATGTTGATGAAGGGTAAGTATATATTATTTATATTTTTAAATTTAACTTGATGAAAAGATCATAAATCAAATCTTAATGTATATATGTATTATTAAGTTTCATGTAAGTGAGAATAAATAACTTTGCTTAGTTAGCAATACATAAAGTGAAATACGTCCATCAAACACAAAGAATTATACTTTTATGTTTAATTTCCTACCTACAATCATAAATCTGCTTAGAGACCAAAAAATAACAGCACCAAGAGCAAGACAAGCAACCAAAAGGACGAACATATTATAGTCATGAATAGATCCTTTACTTATAATACTTGCACCAATTGGTATAACCACCAAATTACCAATACTCATGATGGCATTAACGATTGAATATTTCTTACCTAGTTCACTAGCCAATGTAATCTGAGCAAGACAAGTTGGAACCATTGAAAGAACACTAGCCGAGAAAAACCCACCCAATGCTGCAAAAGTATATAAAACATGCAAGCCATTACCACCAAACGGAATCCAAATAACGAAAAGACAAAGATTAAGACCAAATATCATGATGATATTCACATTAAATCTTCCTAATTTATCAGAGATATAACCTGGTAACCATCTTCCTAATATACCAGTGGCATTCCAAACGGTAAGTAGTAAATACGAATCAGATTCGCTAAATCCACGAGCAATAGCATAAGAAGGGAAATAAGTAACAGTCAAAACCAAGCTCAATTCTCCCATAAATGCACCTGTCACTAAAAAGCAAAATTTAAGGTCTATATCTTTTAACCTATGAGGATCTAAAATGTGAAGTGTTCTACTCCAGAGACTTGATTCAAATGCAATTTCATCATCGCTTTGCTGTTGTTGTTTCTGCTTAGACTTAGGATCACGGGTTATTCTTTCTTTAGAGAGGGCAGTAGCAGTACACATAAGAACAAGACACATCAATGCAACAGTTCTCATTGCCCAAACGAAACCAAACTCAAAATATAAACGTCTTAAGGTAAGTGTAAATAGAATAGCACCAACTGAACCACCACATGTAGCAATTCCAATTGCCTGACCCCTTTTTTTGAAGAACCATTGATTAATGACTGACACCAATGGTGGTAATCCAATACCATTACCTACACCCAAAGAAATGAAACTCAAAATGAATTGCCAAACCTCAACACAATTGGCAGTTGCCATAAGACCCATAAAAATCAAAGCTGTAGAACAAGCCAAAATTTTGAATGCACCTTTTTTATCGAAAAGGGATCCAATGAATATTCCGGTACCATACGCTAAACATAAATAAATAGAGAAAATCCACGAAATGGTAGTAGCCGGAAGGTTTGCCAACTGATGGATTGATAAATAACCTGAAACAGCACCAATACTATTGATAAAACCTAAGCATACAGTAAGACCACAGAAACACCCAAATAAAACACTATAAGCTTTAAAACCTCCATCTGGATAATCAAAACCTTCCATGTCTTCCTCTCCTCTGCTCACGGCTTGAGCCTTTGATTTGTTGCCATCGTTATTATTCCGTATACGTTGCTGCTGATATAATTGTCCTTCTTCAATGTTAGCTTCTGTATTTCTTTCCATGCCAATGCTCTCAAATGAGCCATGTTTGGTCCTCAGGGTAGAAGTCATGACCGGAGTCATTTCTATTATTGAGGCTGTCATTGTCATTAAGATTTAATGAAGAGAATAAGGAAAAAGCGGGCGTAGATTATCAAACGTTACTCTCTTATCTATAAAAGCTGGAGTAGAAAGATCCAAAATCGCAAAAAAAAACGAAAGATCTTAGGAATGATTCACCTTCTTTTTTTTGTTAGTAACTTTCTTTCTACTTGCAGGGAATTGGCTTTTAAATATTCTTGTCCAAAAGATTTATATTAAAACACGAAAGAGGTTACATTAACCTACAATAATTAGTCATACTTATCGCTTTCTATAACGGTAAATTGTTATGTGCACCGTTCTATTACACCCGAAAGATAGTGCCATTCATCTCGGAGAATAATAAGCGGATTCAATATACGGAGGTTTTGTAGTTGCAACCATCAAAAAAATTCTAATTTTTATATTGAAATTATTCTTTCTTTACTTTTTAACTAAATTGTAGAACTAAAATTATAAAGGATAAAATGAAAACTTGAAGAATCAAGAAATAGAAGAAGAGATTGAAATAAAGCTATTCAGATAATTCATTGTAAATGAAGAGTAAATCAAGAAAATGAAGACAGAGAGAATGAAAATGAAAACAGTAAGATAATGTCTTTTTCTATTTAAAAGTTGTGTCCTACCAATAATTGAATGGTTTTCAAGGCTTCATACTTCAATTCATTATCTCCATTATGATTATCTAAGAGACTCATTATGAACAACTTGTATTCACTTGATTTTTCAGTATTAATAAAAGTAACCAAATCTTGACCCAAGTTTTTGATCAATTGTTGTAAATCATTCAAAAGAATGACTCTTGCAATTGTAGTTGAATTAGAAGCTGATAAGATTTCGAGTATTTTTTTGACCAACTTGAAGTTATTCTCTTTGAATTTATCTGAATTTTGTAACCAAAATTCATTAGACTTATGGGTTGGAGATGACCAGCTTATTAAATCTGGATTTTCTAATTCAGTTAAATATTCATCTAAAGAAGATAATTTATTGGTGACTGTTTCATTTAAGATTTCATCCAAATAAATTAAATCATTTGACAATTCTTCATCACTACCATTAGATGCAAATTTTCTTTCTTTTAAAGTTCTCACGATTGATAAACCATCATGAAATAATAATAATTTTATAGTTTTAAATTGTTCAGAATTTGATACACTAACTGCGATAAAATTCTTTAAAGTTGAAACTGCAATTCTCACAATTTTTAATTTAATTGAATCCTTTGATATGATAAGTAAATTTCCTATTAAATCAGGGAAATTATGAACCAAAATTTTATTGATATTTGCATTGAATGACAAAATCCAATTAGTTAATAAAGTATTATAAGATAATTGTAAATTGAATGAATTAGGTTGTTTAGCCAGAATCGAAATTAAATTATTGATTGACTTGAAATTTGAAACCAAATTATATTGTTGATAAATTGATTTATAATATTTTTGGGTAACTAATTCTTGCAATAATTGAATACCAATAGATTGTGAATTAAGGTCTTGATTGTTACCAATAAATTGAGAAGATGATAAAACGTCAAAAATCTTAATTAAAATTTCTTTATCAACTTTGATGCTTGCATTAGTTTTGGTAACTTTAACCAACAAAATTGTCAAGTTGTATAAACATAAGGTTTTAACCAAGTTATCAGTATGATCTAAATGTTTTAAAAATGGATCATAAGGTAATGAAGAATCAATTTTTGATAAATTCAATAAAGAATCAATGAATTTTTGATCTGGTAAACCAATTAATAAATCATTAAGTAATACCAAAACCTTCTTCAAAACGTCATCTCTTGAATTAACATCTAATTTATTCAAAGAATTTAATAAAGTTTGAGAATGTAAATCTAATTGTGACAATATTGTTTGATTTCTATTTTCGGTTGATTGAGATTCTAAAATTTGAATTAATTCAGCTTGCTCAGTTGTAATAATACCAGATCTTCCTAATCCGTCCCATGGTACAACCTTATCTCGAAGAAGTCCTGTTACATTTGACAAGTAACCATTATCAATTTCCACAGGTGTCTATATATAAAGGTTAGTTCAAAGTTCAAGGAGTCAATTGAATTTGTATTTCTCTAAATTTAGTCATGTAATACATACATATTCCACAGTCATTATATAAGATCCTACCAGTTAATCAATATATTAATCTATGAAAGATTGATTATCTAAGAAAGAATCAGATTTAATATACGTTGATAAGTTGATTGAAATTATCTTTATTTCTGGTTCAGCTTTTTTTTTCTTTGAATCTCTCAAAAATTCGTTAAATTGTACACGACTTTATTTTCGATGAATTCCACAATTAAGACTGGAAAACTACTTGCGGGATCTTAAAGATAGTTTCGAAGCAAGTCGGATGAGAAATATAAAGATTTAGACTTTCAAGCAGATAAGGAAGCAAGAAGATGATAGCGAAAGGGAACAAAAAATAAAAAAAATGGTTTCTTGAACTTAGAAAAAATGCCGTTCCCAGGAATCGAACCTGGGTTTCTTCGGCCACAACGAAGTGTACTAACCACTATACTAGAACGGCGAATTCTGAACAAAATAATTGGGTAGATATTTTGCTTCAGTACTTTCTGGAACAAAATTTTCTTTGATAAACATTTTGAAATCTATTAATTTTACCCTTTCAAGACAGCCATCCGTTTTCTATAGAATAATATATTCCAAAAGTTTTAATTTGAATTGAATATCAGGCAAATTGCGTTTTTTTTTTGTAAAAAAATATCAAATTTCCAAAATTTTATTTTTCTCGATCTCCTTTCTTTGCCACATAGGTGCAGCTTGGCGACTATTTCATTGTGAACTAAAAGAACGAAGTAAGCTTGTTCTTCTGTTGCAGCTGCCAACTCATTTTGGAAAAACAAGAGAGAAGAGCTGAAAAAAAAGAAGGAAAACTGATTTCATGATCGTGTTTTCATGATTGCAATCAAAGAGTAGAAGACCTAGCTGCTTTCAGTAATACATGCAACATTTAGAGAATAATAAATTACCCTAAAAAGACAAGTTTTTGAAAAAAGAAAAAAAAAAAAAGAGAAATAAAACTCAAAAAGACGAAACGGAAGCAGGAAATTCACACTTGTATATCAACATCAGTATGATCTTTTTAACTACATTGTAATTTCAAAAGCTCCAATTGTAGATTTTGAGTACAAATGAGCGAAATATTTAGAACTTGTACAAAACCTGCTTTGTCAACTCAGTTAAAAAAAAAAAAAAAATTTAAGGATGATCTCATTACATTTTTGCTCTCATGTTATAAACTAAACCCAGAAACTATCATTAGTATTTTGAGTAAACATATTACCCCATCTTGGTTTTTAGACTTCTATGATTCTTTCCAAACTAACTTCATTAGGTATACATTAATATTTAATTCTTTTTTTAAAAAAAGCTCAAGTTGGCTGCAAATTGGTAATTTATTATAACTAAGCTCTAAATCGTATTCTAAACTCAGACTTTTCCCTTTGGGTACTTTTATCTCCGATAAATAGATAGCTAATTCATGTGAAGAAAAATATTTCTAATAGTACAACGGGCAATTAACAATCAAATCAATGGAATCTTTGCAAGAGTTTAAGATACGAGGTATGAACTTTAAAGTGTGATATTAAATGATGATATTTAATTCTTGTAATCTGAAACAACAATAACTTGATTAGAATAATTCAATTTATGAAACATTTACCTTAATGATTTAGAATAACAAATTATAGGAGAAGATCTCGCGACACTAATAAGAAATCCATATAAACTACCATTAATAGATCAATGAAGTAGTATTGTATTCTTCATAACTGTGATACTCTTACAATGTATACCATCAGTGCTATAACAGAGTCTTACAATTCGTTAGTTGAAGCAGTAGGTATTTTTCCAATCTGTTAACTATGCAATGTTGAATCTGAGTTAATCTTTATCTAAGTATTTTGATTTCAATTGTCCTTAAGTATATATCATTTATCCATGTTGTATTACTACCAAGTATACTTCTTGTATTGCTACCAAGTATACTTCTTGAAGATATACAATACCAATTATAACAGTCCCTCGGATCTGTTTCCTACAGGTTACATAAACTAACCTGTATGTTTCAGAAAACTCTCTTTTATCTCTTCCTTTGGCTATTACAGTTGTATTTGTTCCCACAATTGTAATCTATATTACTCTTTAACTATGAAACTCTCTTATATTTGTTTTAACTAATATGATTAACAAGACTAAGTTCTCGTAAGGATGTTAATCATATCTTCTTATTTTCTCTAAGCTATTCTTATCTTATTCAGCTCGTATATATATCAATCAATACATATCTACAGCAAAGACATTCTTTTTAATATTACAATATGATTAACAAGACTAAGTTCTCGTAAGGATCTTAATCATACCTTCTTATTTTCTCTAAGCTATTCTTATCTTATTCAGCTCGTATATATATCAATCAATACATATCTACAGCAAAGACATTCTTTTTAATATTACACCAATAATCACCCAATAAAATAGTCTACTGCATTCTTTTTACTAAAGTGATCCAGTACAAACACCCGTTCACCAGACGGAGGTTGCAAAAAAAGCTACCAAATAGAGTAGTGAAAAGGTTAAAGTATAAAGATGAAGCCAGGTTAAAGGTGTGAAACAAAATACAATAGACGGATAAGAAGAGATTAATATACCTAAAGAAGGTAGGAGATCAATCTACCTAAAGAAGGTAGGAGATCTAATCAGAAATTCAATAAGAGAAGAGCAGGATTTAAATTCAAAAACTAATGAAATTGAATTGCTTAAAGATGAACAGTTTATTTAACAACAACAACACAACAACCAACCAACCAACCAACCAACTTATAAAACTGAATAAAACTTAATAACTGAATAAATCGCTTATAATCTCTTTAGTTAACGAGCCTTCCTTAAAAGGAATGAACATGAAAAAATCAGAACCCGAAAAAAAAAAAAAAAAATCCGCAAAAAAAGAAAGAAAAAGCGTGAATTAAAATGCGAAACAGATTACAATGAAACTTCCGTAGTTGAGAACACCCACTAGATAAAATTCAACTTCGCGCAAGGAAAGTGTTAACTCAGCCGAGGGTAAAATCTTATTCTTTACGAGGGCAAATTCGTAATCCGGGCCATCCGGGAATCTAATTTTCGACCACGTATGAATCTAATACTTACCCACGCGAAAATCTAATATGGGCCTATGCGAGAATCTATCTTGGGCCTATGCGAGAATCTAATATGGGCCCATGCGAGAATCTATCTTGGGCCCATGCGAGAATCTTACTTGGGCCCATGCGCGAATCTTACTTAGGCCCATGCGAGAATCTAACTTGAGCCCACCTAGTTATGTATAATTCTAGCATTTAATATTGTTAAATAACTTTATTCAAACTTGTTTAATGTAGCCATTTAAGTTTGATAAATATTACCATTCAGAACTTTTCGATGTTCATTT
>JAJMKE010000124.1:0-15497 GCA_030569195.1 Hyphopichia khmerensis
GTCGTCGAAATTCAATAAAACATTTAATTAAGTAAAGGTATCTATTTATCTTGGGAATTGAATGAACAGTTAAAGTTTGAGGTGCGAAAATTTGCAGCCAATGGCGAGTAATAGTTGAACAGTCTGAGAGGTCCCAAAGGTGTTTGGTTACAGGACAATCCACATAGACATGAGTGAGAATGTGATGTTGGGAGACATTAGGTTGTGAAATAATAGTATTTATACTATTAAATCTATAAGCTTCCCGTTGGTATTCTTACACTCAGAAGAATATGCCTTTATGGCCAAGTTGGTAAGGCACCTCACTAGTAATGAGGAGATCGTCAGTTCGAATCTGGCTGAAGGCAATTTTTTAAAAACCAAATTTTTTTTCATTTGTGTCTATTTTTTTAGGTTTTTTTTTTTGTTTTTCTTTTTATAATGTATATATTTTAAGTTTAATTAAGCTAATATAGATAACTACACTCACAATGACCAATAAGAGTCTTGCTAAGAAACATTCTATGGACATTCCGCATGTGGCGGCGGTTGAATTACCATTGGTTGTTAAGAATGAAGTGAAAGCAATATCAATGATAGGTGGTAAGTCAAAAATATCAAGTGCCATCAACAATAATTATATACAAAATCATCCTGCTAGTGGATCTTCTAGTATACCAGATGACAATGTGTTAGAATTAAGACTAAGGAATGACCCATTCCATCATCCTTTACAATCATTAGTAACAAATCGTGAAAGGGTTTTGCTTAAAGTATCAATACCCAAAAAAAGTTTGCCAAAAGATTATTACGAAGATCCATCAAAGTATACTATAAAACGATTGATTGAAGAAAACAAGAAACAGGATGGACCAAACCATAAGGTAGTACCTGTTGCCATTATTAATAAAACATTTTCGTTTAAAACAATGACTGATTTTCAAGTACTGACCAAAAACAATAAATTAGTTCAAGAATTTAATGATTTGACCAATTCTAAGGCTTATAATGATGTTTCAACATACTTCAAAAATCATTCAAATATGACAGAAATATCAGATTATAAAGATCCAGCATCGTATAAAAATAATGATCATCATTTACCACCTCCTCCCGTTTTTAGTAATGTCAGATTGCCGTTTACCTACAAGTATCAAATAAATCCATATACCGTTATACTAAAAGATGAAAATGGAGAAACTAAAATAATTCAAAAAAAAACTGATCGTAAAATTCATACACAAATAATTGAATTTAGCGAAACGAATATTCCAAAAGAACCTGCACCAGAATTAATTCAAAAATATGAAACTTTAATGAAATCAGATTTATCTCTGGATAATTCTTCCAGGACTTTAATTCAATGTATTCATTGGCTAAAAAAATTGTTTGATCTCAAACCATTTTGGTTAAGAAAACATTTAAAAGATATTTTACCTCCTCAGTACGAGAGATATCTAAAACCAGCATTACCGTATGTTACTTATCTTTATAAGAGTGGGCCATGGAGATTTTGTAACGTTAAATATGGTATTGATCCAAAAGCTGATAAGAAAAATTGGAAATATCAAATTGAATACTTTAGAGTTGTTGGATTAACTTTTGATATTGACAAGCAATCAAAATCTGAAAGAATTTTACCCTTAACTATCAAGGAAAAAGATCCAAGATCAGACATAAAAGTTTCTGATTATTTACTATTTACTGGTTATAAATTACCTCAAACTATTACTTATCAGTTGGGTGATATGATTGATGAAGATATACTTGATGTCATTTCAAATACTCCAGAAACAAAATTTTTTAGAGATGTGATTGATTTCCAAGATGGTTGGCTCAATAAGCAAACAATTGAAACTATAAGAAGAATTGTGCGTTATAAATTATCACAATTAGTTAAGGATGAACCAGTTGATCCCGCCAAAATTTCTAAAATCGTCAATCAAGACTACGCTGATGACATGGAAGTTGACCTGGATAGTGCAAAGAAGGATGCTGGACCAGATGAGCAAGATGAGCAAGATGATCAGGGTGACGAACAAGATGATCCAGATGATGATCAAGTTGAACAACTAATTCAAGAAGAACAAGCCGAAAATGCAGATGAATTAAATGTCTCTGAAGACAACGTGATGAGCAGAATTGATAAATTGGATCCAGATACCGCTTTAAAGCTAAAAGACTTGGTTTCTTTTGTCAAACAGGATTCTTTATCATAATTTGTATACTCTATAAATTTATTATTGCAAAAATAATATAAAAATGCGTATTCCACGAACAACAACAGAACAAAAAAAACAAAAAATATTGTAAATAAAGTAAAAAAAAAAAAAAAACACGTAGAGAAAATCAGATTATTGAATCAAGTTACTTTCATCTTTACAACTTTGAACAATATGACTAAAGCTACTGAAACCGCATTGGCCCTCTTTGCCTTGTCAGCCATCTACTTTGCTTTGTACTCTGGAGTCATTCCAACTTCCACATTAATTCATGATGAAATATTACCATTTTTACCATGGTGGGGATTAGTTAGTTTTGGTGCTTATGCTTTGGGTACTTTAGGATGGGGAGTTTTCACTTTCAAAGATAAAGAAGAAAAATATAAGGAGTTATTAGATCAAATTGAAGAAGCCAAAACTTTTTACAAAAGTAAAGGTATTGATTTAGACGAATAAACAATCTAGCCATTAAATTTTACTTCTGCTATCAAATTTTTATATCCTTCTTGGATTTTAGTATAATTCACTTGTATAATTCTACAAAGCTTTGTTTTTTTTCTTTAATTTCTCTAATAAAATACATTAAAATAAATAAAATTTGAATAAATAAGGTTTTCAAGAAATAATTTTGTAATTTCTATACAAAGGATAATCCAAGATGCAATCATGAAGCAGTTTTTGCCTTCTTCTTTTCCTTCATTTTCTTTTCCATTTCTGCAAATACTCTTATGGTCACTGGAACATTACCCCAAGTTTCTTCCTCTTCTTCTTTTTTAGATGAGGTTGGAGTTGCTTCTTTCTTTGGTTTGTTGAAATATTGTTTAGCCACCGATTCAGGTAAATTTTCCTTTTTCAAATACCTCACTGGAGGATGGAAGTCTTCTGGCCATATTCCACCATTTTCAACCATTTTTTTAGCCGCAACTTTACGTTTGCTATTCCATTCTTTGACATCTTCATTAAATAGTTCCCATACACAATTTATACACCCACTCATGCAACAATTGTCGGGTTCAATCGGTCTATCTGGTACAGTAATTCCTTGAATAACTCTAGGCTTACCCACCTTCATTCTACTTGAAGATTTCGGAGCTTCCCCTTTGATTCTACCCCCAAAAACTCTTTCAATTCGTTGTTCCGGAGTTAAGTTTTCATCTATATTATAATTTCCTTCAAATGTTGTCGAAGTATGCTTTTTTAGTTCCGTATAATCTCTTTTGGACATTAACAGAGCCTCTATTGGAGCTTGCGGTTTCTTCGGCGTAAATCTTACTAAATCATAAAATTCATATTTCTTGTCTTTATTTAACGATATTGCAGAAGTTGTGAATTTTTTATATATATTTTTTGGAAATCTATGCAGTCTAAGTATCATTCTATAATGCTATGATAAGTTTTTAATAAAAAGGACAAAGTTATTGGGAAAAAGAATGTACTTTAACGTTTTAAACCGAAAAATGTAATGAACTCAATACTTATTCGTTATTAAAATGTCGCGCTATTTTCTTTTTTTGTTCGGTTGTGTCGCAATTATGTCGCATTCGTGACTGAGTCTGCACTTTTTTTGCTACAATTATCATCAGACCGTGGTTGCAATTAATGATGAACTTCAATCTGATTGGCAAGTGTTTGGAGAATAATAAGTGGGCAAGTGAGCTTACTGGCTATATTTAACTGTATGGAGAGTTATTGTGGGCCGTAACTATTTTCCATTCCTCTGGTGAATGCAACTTTCATAGGTACAATGTTTTAATCGTGATTGGCTGTATATGATTTGGAATGATTGTGTATAGACGGGGAAAGAGATTTGGCTAGATGAAAAAAAAAAAATCAGTTATCTAAGCAAGTATATCTTGTTAAAAATAATATTAATAGATCTTTAAAGTCCAAGGATAAAAGCATACATTAGCTACGGTGATTCTGTTCGGCAATCAGTCCTTGGCCTTTCCAAAGCATAACATTTTTATTTATGTGTAGTACAAAATGATAAAGAAAAACATCATATTGTAATATTGGATCAAAAAGCAGCAGGAGATGAGAATGAACAATGAAAATCTTAGTGATGGAACAAGAAAATTGATCTTGTTATAGACATTGGATTGACAGTCCAAAGAATCTGCAACTTTTATCAGATAATATGTAAAGAATGCAGAGAACGCATGTTTTCCCTTTATAAATCGAGCCCTGTTCTGTATGACACTTGCCTGAAGTTGACAGCCAAACTTCAGCATCACAAGTTACGCATTCCTTTGAGTTTTCTGAGCAGTCACCATGAAAGCTACATTCAAAATCTGAGCACTTCACACTTATCCTTTTTTCTAAAGATTCTTGAAAATCGTCTTCATAATTAGATGGCAGCGAAGTTAAATTTTTAACCCTAGCAGAATGAAAGAATTTGTCAACAAAACTTCGGTCGTAGGCATCTTCAATTTGGTCATAGTTGTGCCTTAGTCTTAAATATTTACAGTAATCTGTATTTGGCTGATATGTGATGTTAATTCTTCCCTCGTGTATTCCTTTCATACTATCGACTAGCTCATCAATATCGTGTAATGAAGCAATTGCTCTAACGTCATTTTGATAAAACATTGTATATGCTTGGACGACAGTTCCATTGTTGAGAGTTACTGAGTGAATTTCCTGACCATCCGGCATAATTGTTCTCCTTGAAAAAATTTGAAGGTAACAGAGTTTATTTTGATTAGGTGAAGATTCTGGACCAGCCAATACCAAACCGAAGAGTAATATTTGGAACTCGAAAAGTTTAATAAGGTAAGACATATTGCTTTTTAACATTTTGAAGACTTCGTTGAAATTGAACAGACAAAACAGGAAGAATGAATGAATTTCTTGATTTCAAGCGGAAAAGCATGTCATTTTATAAAGTTTCATGATATACATACAGAGCCTATCTCCAATTCTACCATAATCACTAGTTTTGAAAAGAGAATTACGCTGGTGATCCTTCTTCCTATTTTTAGAAGATCACTAAAAATCAAAAAAATAGTTCTATAAAAATACTTTATGCTTCAGTTCTTATTGGAAATGAAGAGCCTATTCGAAGTCATCTTCAATGTAGCCAAAACTTTCGAGCAATATAATCCAAACTTTAATGAAGTTATCACTTGATGGAATACCTTTCAAAAAGTCTAGTCTGAATCATAACCTAATAACTAAATTCATTGAACTGATTCGACTTTTCAAAGTGGCAGATCCATTCCACAAGAGTCGTCATGCCTTTCTATCAATGCTTAATTAAAGTTTCAATTCTCAAACTACGCTTGAAAAATATTTTGAAAATGTTCAACAATGTTTTTCGCAGCCTTAGACGTGGTGGTTATTTTTTTAGTGAGTGATTAAATTTATTTTTATCCTTTTTTATGCACAAGGTTGTCAAAATTGGATTATAACGGTTCATTCATCAACTCTTATTGGCAGCTTCTTGTAAGCCTCTTATTGTAAAGTTTGGTTCGAAAGTTTAATTTTTTTTTGGCCATTCTATGAGTTGGGGATTGCTGCATGTGTCTAAAAATAAGGTGATTTGGTTTGGTGAAATGCAATTGATCTAACTAAATTTAGAAAGAAGGAAACTCAACTTATTAGGAAGACTGGTCCCTTCAATCAAATATAAAGTAGTCTGAAATATCTACTCGCAGCACTATCCGTATAAATAAAATATAATTTTGAGGTTTGACTCTACTTAAACCTACTAAAAGACATGATAAACTCTCAAATTCAATTGGAAACACAAATATGTCTTGTTTTTTAAGGCATTTTTCAATTTACTTGATATTTTTCCTAGATTTCATATTGGCTGGCCTGGCACTGGTTACTGCAGAATACCAAAATAAGCTCTGTTACCTTCAAATTTTTTCAAGGAGAACAATTATGCCGGATGGTCAGGAAATTCACTCAGTAACTCTCAACAATGGAACTGTTGTCCAAGCATATACAATTCTTTATCAAGACGATGCTAGAAATATTGCCCCATTGCATGATATTGATGAGCTAATCGATGGTATGAAAGGAATACATGAAGAGAGAATTAATATTACTTATCAGCCAAATACAGATTACTGTAAGTATTTAAGACTAAGGCAAAGTTATGGCCAAATTGAAGATGCCTCCGATCGAGATTTTGTTGATGGCTTCTTCAAGGTTTTAAATTTTGAAAATGTGATCTCTTCACCTGGATCTGGTTTGTTTCAAGAGACTTGGAAAGGCGTAGCCTTTGAAGGGGGGCGAGTACTTTCAATTTTGCTTAGAGAGTTTGAGTGACTACTTGTTACCTTTCCACGCATAACCCCGTTTTTCTACAGTTAGTTGAATAGTTATTTTACTGAAAAACTTTTCGGTAATTGATACTTAATGGGATATGAAAAAGAAAAAGAAAAAAAAAAAAACATGCAAAGGAATATATTTAGTTAATGTTAAAATGCTAAATGTTTTGAAGGTCAATTGACTTTAATGCATCTTCGATACTCAAATAGAATCCATCACCCATATTAGTAGAGAGGTTATTTCTAGAATTTGGAAAATCTTTACTAAAATTTTCATTAATCAAGTTTTTAATTCCAGAAATTGTCAATTTATTTCTTAATTTTTTGCTTATGCTTACTCTTGTAAAGAAGACATTGATATTATCAACTTCACAATATTTAGTTAAGATTTCTTTGAATAATTGAGTAGCGGAAGTATCAATATCATTCATACCTTTACAATCAAAAATGATGAATTTAATATTTGAATCAATGATTGAAGGTTGAGAAGGATGAATTAACAAGGTACCATATTTTTCGATTCTATTTAATCTATTTTTTAAATCACCAACATTAGCAAAATTTAAAGATTCTGGAATTTTTATAATTAAAATACCTTCAATTTGCTCAATACTATGAATTAAATTTTCAAATTGTAAAAAATTTTGATTATAACTAACAAAACTTTCTTCAATTAATTCATCAGCATTACGGAAAATTGAAGTATTTGGAATTCTACCTAAAATTTGAATATTTGAGCGAGTACTATATTTAATTACTTTAATAATTGCCAAGATGATTCCAAGAGTGACACCAGCCTGAGCACTCCAAAAAATTGAAGTTAAAAAGATTAATGAAAAGGTAAAAATTTCATCATAACCACCAATTTGCCAATAAAATTTTAAATCATGAGGAACTTCTTCAAGAACGGTTATACCAATAATTGTAGTACTTAAAGCCAAAATACATTCTGGTAAATAATACAAGAGGGGTAATAAATAAAGGATTCCAAAACCAACTGTTATTGCCATGATTAAAACTGACATTGGAGAAGAAGCACCAGCCAATAAATTAATTTTTGATCTACCTAAAGCTCCGAAACAAGGTAATCCACCAAAAAAACTAAGGGATAAATTAGTTAAACCTAAAGCAACCAATTCTCTATTTGAAGAGATATTATAATTATATTTAATTTCTAAAGCTTTTGAAGCGGTTGAAGAATCAAAATATCCTAAAATTGAACAAATAAAAGAAGTTGTAAAAATTTCTTTATAAAAAGAAATTTTATCAAATTTAAAAGGATTATTTAAGAATTTTTTAGAATCAATGGACGAATTTATAATATTACCAACTATATCAATACCATCATCATTCCAATTTAATTTATAACTTAATAAAGTACCAATAACAACCATTAATAATAATTCTGGGAAATAAATTGCTGATTTATAAGATTTCATTAATTTATTTTTCAAAGATCTTGTAATTAAAACAATTGAAAGAGTAATTGATGAAATTATAAAAGTTTTTAAATGAGTTTTATTTAAATGATAAATAATAAAGATAATTTTATCCCAAGTAGTTTTATGAGGGAATTTTAAAGATAATTCATGTAAACCTAATTCGATTGATAATTCATTTATAATCATTATTAAACCCATTGCACCAATAAAACCTTTTAATAAAGCTCTTGATAATAAATTATTTAAAAATCCTAATCTAAATATACCTGAACCCAATAAAATCCCTCCAATTACAAAAGACATTGATGCAGCAATTTCTTTATCATCCAAATTTTTATATTGTTCAATAATATTACCATAGATTAAAGCAGTTGAAGGAGCCGGTCCAACAACAAGAACTGGTACACTCCCCATTATTGAATATACAATTGCACCAGCTATAATACTATATAAACCAAGTAAAGGTGGTAAATGAGCCAATGATTGAGTAATAGACATTATATATGGAACCTGGAAACTTGCCATAGATATCCCTGCCAAAAAATCTCCCAATAAATTTTGTTTAATTGAATATGATGGTAACCATCTTATAATTGGACAATAATATGAAATATATGCAATCAAATTAAATTTTTTATTAAAATTTGAATTTAAATCATCTCCCGAATCTTGCAATCTCATATAATCCAAATTAGATATAATCAGTTGATTATCACTTGAATCATAATCATTCAAATTTAAATTCGATAATGATTGATTAGACGGTACCGATATTAATGGCCTACTAATTGAATTAGTAGACTTGGTTGCTTGGAGACGTGGCCGCGTACCCCTTGGAGCTGGAACGGCAGTGGACCTAAGCAAAGATGTGTTTTCATTGGGCAATGGCATATTTGTCTTGAATCCCTATTCAATCCTATTGCTTCTTCATTGATTCAATTCTTTAACTGCATTGATTGATATTGAGATCAACCCTTTTGGGGGGAGTGCGGAATTGAGTGAAAAAAAAAAAAAAAAAATAGAATAAAAATAGAAAAAAAAAAAAACATGCACAATTCCGAGAATTCCCCTGGTGTATGGGTGCAGTTGTTTGCTTATGTAATAATGATTATGTAATCATCTGTATTACATAATCCCGTGCCTATTCATTACGTAATCGATCTCGTTTCAGGAACCAAATCAAAACACGTGGGTGCAAAAAAAAGATATTTTCTGTTGATTGCACTAACAAAAGAAAAAGAAACTTAAAAAGAAACTTAAAAAGAAACTTAATGCCAACGGATTAAATTTACGATGCTCCTCCACTTCTCAATCCTTCAGCCCTTCGGCCCAATAGAATTAACCTTTAACATGGTTACACCATATGGTTATCTTGTGAGTTCCTACTAGTATAATGGCCTTATTTAATTATCCCTCCAAAGATCAATGACTTTAATTGTATGCTTTGATAGGAAACGTGCAACGTGGGTTGGCCATCTGCCTAATGAATCTTGTCATTATATTCTTATGGTACAAGTCTTGGTTTTTTTTCTTACTCGTAAGACAAAAAGCTTACCAAAAGGAAGGGAAAAGGATCTAACAGCAGCGAAAAATAATAATTCTACACCAAAAACAAAAAAAAAAAAAGAGCAAACCCGTAGTTTTTCGCAGCTTAAACCTTTTGAACTTGGTGCTAAAGGCAATGGGCAAATGGCAATGGGGTGAAAGGGCAATCAGGTTCACTACATAAATTTTCTTTTTTTCTTATATTGATATAGCCCACGAGTAGGATTGAAGTGGGTGATTATAAATAAAAAGTAGGATCCATGTAATCCTTTTATATTGAGTTATTAATCTAATAATCTAATAAGTTTATAATCTAATTAATCAAAATAACTAATATATCATGGCATACTTACATGAATTTGATTATATTTTTGCAATTGCAATGATATTTGCATTTCTTGATGCATTTAATATAGGAGCAAATGATGTTGCTAATTCATTTGCGCTGTCAGTATCGAGTCGAAGTCTTAAATATTGGCAAGCAGCTATATTAGCATGTATTATGGAATTTTTGGGTGCTTCATTGGTTGGTTCAAGAGTAAGTGATACTATTAAATCAAAAATTATTGATGTTAGTGTATTTGAATCAGATCCAGCTGTTTTAATGTTAACAATGGCTTGTGCATTAGTTGGTTCTTCAATTTGGTTAACTATTGCAACTTGTATTTCTATGCCAGTTTCAACAACTCATTCAATAGTTGGTGCAGTTATTGGTGCTGGGATTGCTGCTAAAGGTGCTAATAATATTCATTGGGGTTGGGAAGGTGTTGCTCAAATATTTGCTTCTTGGATTATCGCTCCTGCAATTGCTGGTGGTTTTGCTTCAGTTGTTTTCCTTTTTTCAAAATATGGTATTTTAGAATTAAAAAATTTTGATACAAGTTTAAGAAATGCTTTAATTTTTATTCCAGTTTTAGTATTTGCTTGTTTTAGTATTTTAACCATGTTAATTGTTTGGAAAGGTGCTCCTTCTTTAGGTTTAGATGATTTACCTCAACCAACTATTATTGGTTCAATCTTAGGTGTTGGTGCAGTTGCTTTCACTTTATTCATGATTTTCTTATATCCTTATTATAGAAGAAAATTAGTTCATAATGATTGGACAGTTAGATGGTATCATATTCCAAAAGCTCCTTTGTTTTATTTCATGTCAACTGATAATATTCCTCCAATGCCTGAAGGTCATCAATTAACAATTGATTATTATGAAGGTCGTAGATATGAAGATAAACCTTTATCTACTTCAAATTTAAATGATTTGGAAATTAGTACCGATTCTTCAGCTGCTAAAATTGAAGATAAAAATTCAATCACTTCAATTAATATTACTGAAAATCCTTCAATTCTGGAAAAAGGTACAATGTCAACTCGTCAATATTGGTGGTTTTTAATTAAAAAGGGTCCTAAATCTTGGCCAAAACTTATTTGGTTGGTTTTAATCCATGGTATTGATCAAGATATTATCTCTTCTCAAGTAGCTTCAAAAGATATGTTGGCTGGTGATTTACAAAAAATGCATCAATCTTCAAAATATTATGATAATAGAATTGAATTTCTTTTTTCTATTTTACAAGTTATTACCGCTTGCACTATGAGTTTTGCTCATGGTTCAAATGATATTTCTAATGCCGCTGGTCCATTAAGTACAATCTATACCATTTGGACTACTAATGAAGTAAGTAGTAAAGCTGATGTCCCTGTTTGGGTCCTTTGTTATACTGCTGCTGCGTTATGTATTGGTTTATTAACCTTTGGTTATAGAATCATGGCCGCTTTAGGTAATAAACTTATTTTACAATCTCCTTCAAGAGGTTTTAGTATTGAAATTGGTGCTGCCATCACTGTCGTTATTGCTACTCAACATGCTATACCCGTTTCAACAACTCAATGTGCTGTTGGTGCTACTGTTTTTGTTGGTCTTTGTAATAGAGATTTAAAATCTATTAATTGGAGAATGGTTGCTTGGATTTATGGTGGTTGGATTCTTACTTTACCGGTTGCTGGTATAATTGCAGGTGTCTTAAATGGTATTATTCTTAATGCACCCCATTATGGTGGTAATTATCAATTAAGTTAGTTTTAGTTTTAATAGTGTGAAATATATATTTATTAATGGTATTCATCTTGACTATAGTGTATTCTTCTTCTAAAAGAACTCTCATCTCTTTTTAGAATAAAAGCATTTTTTTCAATAAAATTGGGTAATTGGTAATGGTCGTTTTTTTTTATTAACTTATTTTTTTGGATCTAATGATTAAATTCTGCAAAATATTATAAAAAGTTTAAAAAAAAATTCAATAATCAAATAAATCAACATACAATCTCCTCATTCTAATTCCAAAGTCCCAGACTTCTGTGTTTGAGTAGGATCTTTATTTTCAAGTGTGAAATATAAAGTAATTAACTGTTTCTGAAAGAAACTTTGGCCCTTCATAAAATCAGACTGTCACCTTCTTTATTTCTTAATTATTCGCTCTGCACAAAATGCCTAATTCACTCTGATTAGGGAATTTATTTTCTTACTATCTCTTAATACTTTCATACTTTGTATTGCTTCTTCAAAGCACTTTCGTTATAAGGGACGTATCTTTCGCAGCAAAAGTTTCATCGGCAAAAATGTGACAATCCCAACTCAAAGGAACCTACGAAAAAGTGATTCAATTCGGAATGTGCTTATAATGGTGTACTTCATTAATATTGTTTTTACCACTTATGAAATACAATGGAAGCTGGTAAGGCTTAACATCACGAAATATTATTAAAAAAAAAAAAAAAAAGAAGAAATACAAACCATTGATTTTACTACACCATCGTTTACCTAGATATTTATTTGGTTACAAAGTTTCAGGTAATAAATTGCGTGTGGCTAAATTCTTAAAAGCATCCAACGAATATTTAATTAGCTACTTATTTCTTGGAGTAAGCACATATACCAATTTTTTTTCCTGCTATACTAGGCTATATGTTTTGATTCTCGTCAAAGACAAGTTATGACAAATCAAACAAAGAGGAATCCTCGACTTTTCACTTTTCAAAACTCCTCCTTTAAGATCCTAAAGATTTTAAAGTATTTCTTGTTTTTTTCCCAGATTTTTTTTTGAACAAACAAGAGTTTTCCTTTGATAGATGAATTTTAATACATACCTAAAGTTTTTAGGATTGTGAATTAAAGTAAGAAGAACCAACAAAGTTGATGGTGTGTATATTTGAGTACTAGAACCGAAGGTACTATTGAAACCAGGGATATTTTCAGAAAGGCAAATTCAAAAATATAAACTTTAGTGAAAGCAATGAGACAAAATAGTTAAAACAGAAAAGCACATTGATACAAGAAATCTACTATATCTAAGGTTTTATGAAACTTTTTTTATAACGTGAGTATATATTAACTAACTACTCAGAGACGAAAAGACATACATTTGGTAGGCTCAGGAAAAGAATAAATCATAAAAACCTGAATTGAACCCGCAAAGAGTGTAAATGGTGAAAATATGTAGAAAGAATGTGGCTAGCGACATTCAAGGAATGGTCGCAAAATTACAAATTTGCAGTCGAAAGAAAATAAGATACCAAAGAAGCCGCGGATCGACGACTGAGCGCAGGAAGAGCGAAATCCTCCTGCCAATGAGTTCGTCGAGCCTGGTGAAACTTCAACAAAAGAAAGATGTATCTATTAAGACTGACGAAAGTGGGGACGTTGAAGTTGTCAAAAATGAGCGACCACGAACGTTGGAGCAGTGAAGGTGTGGAAGGGAAGTATAAAATCGACCAAATGTGATGCGAAGTAAGACATTCTAGGACATTCTAAGAACACATGAGTCAAATGATGTGTTTTCATAGAAGTAGGATCCTCCAACTCGGAAGGAACAAAAGAGGGTTGTGTTTTTTTAGTTACCATATGCGAAAAAAAAACCAAAAAAAAACAGAGGGCAGTTAAGTCTTTGCAACAATATCCTATTAGAGGATTACCCGTGTCTCAGGGCTGTTCTTTTACAAAATTGTTCACGACCATATTCAGAATAAAGCTCTTGCATGCTTCATTTGTTCAGATTTCAAAGTAGTAATGGATTTTATTTTTGTGTGTTGATGAGTTTCTTTGGCGAAAATAATCTTTTTTGCAACAAAAAAAAAAGCACTCAAACATCCTGAGTGCTTCTGATCTAAACAAATCCAGCAGTGTAGGAAAGTGAGATGTGAGTATGGGACTCGCTTCATCCACTACCGTCGATAGATATGCACTTGGAGAAGTTTGCATTGATTTCTTTTTTTATCGCTTTATCAGAACTTACAGGTCTAGCCTTGGTTCGTACTCTGAACAAATTTGGTATAAGGAGCAGAGAAGCTTGACGCTACATTAAAATTGTAAATTAATATTAGTTCATATACTCAAGATCTGTTTAATACTTGAAGGTAGCCCAAAAAATGCCCAGGTGCAAAGAGGGTGCAAAAAGGGTGCAAAATTTGGATACTAAGATATCCACAAATAGCTGTTTGTAATTTTAACAAACTCTTAAAAAGAGAGTTATTTTTTTCTATAGTTATATTAAGCTTTAAAGTATCAAGTATCTAATACAATAATCTAATGGTTAAGAATGACCTGACCGACAAAAGAGCTGATGAGCTTGACAAAATTTACCTTAAAGATATCCTGAGTTCTAAAGAAGCTGTCGTTTACTTGAAAACTTTAAAAGATATAGAACCTACGGATCTTTCATCAATGAAAACCAATATTGAAGACATTATCAGCCAAGAAAATATAGATAAGACTAGAAGTAGACAAGCATACAAATACTATAGGCTAGCTTGCTGTTTTCTGCTTATTCAAATTCAAGCCAGAGAAAAACAACCTAATACTACCGCCCACAAAAATATAGTTTCCGGTTCTTTTATGGAGCACAAGTTTCATATGTATCAATTAAACTTTAATCCAGCCAAGCACTTCAATCATTTGGATGATGAAATTTTGTCGAAATCTAAAGATATATACAACACTAACGAGCTTTTGAAAAACCGTTTGAGGGAGCTCCTTGATTATTGCAAAGAATGGGAAGTCAACGAAAATGACTTGGAGTCGAAAAAGGAGCAAATATTTAAAGATTCACTCGTCGATTTTTCTTTGAAAATGCTTAAACCAGTTTTTCCTGATATCACTTGTGAGTCTCAGTTTACTTTATATTACGGAGGAGATCATATTACCCCTGACTTAGTTGTTAAGGACGAAACGAGAATTTACGTTGTGGTTGAGATGAAAAGAAGTTTGAAAAATATCATAAATGCAAAAGGTAAATTGACTCGAGGTAAAGATTTCAAATTAGTTATTGATCAGATATTGTCCTATCATTTGGCTTCAGATGCAACTTTCTTCATACTTTCTGATGTAAAATCCTCAATCTTTCTCCAAATAGGTGACCAAAAGATTGAGGACAATCAAAAAACTCCTATACCCATTAAGTTATCATACTTGATCCTGAATTCAAAACCAGAAATTCCTTTGAGAGCTTTTTTTATGGCTTACATTTACATGGCAATAGACCAAACAAAAAATAGAGGAGACTACAGAACTGGCTTATCGGCTTTAGTAGAAGAAAAATCATAGTAACTTATATGATCGAAGCTTCAAATGCTTTTAGTTAAATATATAACAGCAACGAAATACTTACAATACTATCAGTAGCTTCGCAAAAGACCTGGTTATAAGAATAAATTCACCTTTGACATATTAGCTCTTCATTTTAGCAGAACAAAAAAGGCTGCGAAAAAAAATTTTTATGCTTGCTTGGAAGAATAAAAAGAGCCCTACACTTTTTCCCTGATTTAAACTCATCTGTTCAACTGCTTTACTTATATCATAGAAGTAATGGATTATGAGATAGAAACCGAAAAATATTTTGAGGAACTCTTGAATAGTTTTCAGAAAAAGATCGAAAATTATTCTTTTGATGACATTCTCAGTCTAATTGAGAGGCACGCTGACAACTCGCAGCTTGGTGAGAATGGCATGGTTACCTCCACAGTTCAAGTGTCCACTG
>JAJMKE010000125.1:0-13340 GCA_030569195.1 Hyphopichia khmerensis
TTTTTTTTTTTTTTTTTTTTTTTTTTTTTTTTTTTTTTTTTTTTTTTTTTTTTTTTTTTTTTTTTTTTTTTTTTTTTTTTTTTTTTTTTTTTTTTTTTTTTTTTTTTTTTTTTTTTTTTTTTTTTTTGTTTTGTTTGTTTGTTCGTTCTAGTTATACAAATTTTTCAGTTCCCACAAATACCCATATATAATTAAAGTTCATATTACTTTTTGTTGATATACCAATCTTTTTTTCACCCCTTTGTTTCACTTCTTATCTTATAATTGCACTTATCTACTTACCTTGTTGATTTTTTTTGTTCATTTTCGCTTTCAAATTCATATTCATATTCATATTGATATTCATATTCATATTCGTTTTCATTATCATTTTTAAATTGATTTTCAAATTTCCATTTTCAATTCAGCATGTCTTATATTTCATCATCTGGGAATCCAACTCCTGCAGATGAATATCCTCCAAATACTTCAATAATGCTGGTGGAACAGGCATCAACATCTTCAAATAATCAACAATTTCCAATTGAACAAGATGGTTTAATAACTAATAAATCATCATCCTCCTCATCAAATAATTCATCATTTGCAAATACTTTATTATCATTTAATCCAGCAACTACTATATCAAATACTGCCAGTCATCAACATCAACAAGAACAAGAAATGTTGAGTGGATTTGCAATACCAAATCCTCCAATTTCAACTCAACAATCAAGCGTTATTGCTGCTGATAAAGATTTAATCAATCATGATTTACAATCTTCAAATCATTCAAATAATCAAATTGATTCCCCTCGTACTTTATGGATGGGTGATTTAGATCCTTGGTTAGATGAAAATGGTATTGCTGATTTATGGTGGAATATATTAAATAAAAAAGTTTCGGTAAAAATTATTAAACCAAGAATTTCAAAACCTGATATGGATTATTTAGGATTATCTCATTCAGGTTATTGTTTTGTTGAATTTGAATCTTTTGATGATGCTCAACAAGCTCTTAGTTTAAATGGTAAATTATTACCAGATATTGCAATGCCTTCTCAACAACAATTTCCTAAAAATCCTGATAATCAAAAAAAATATTTTAGATTAAATTGGGCTAGTGGTGCTACTTTAAGTGCTCCAATCATTCAAACCCCTGAATACTCTTTATTTGTTGGTGATTTATCTGCTTCAACTACTGAAGCTCATTTATTAGCATTTTTTCAAAAAAAATTCCCAACCTCTATTAAAACAGTTAGAGTAATGACTGATCCAGTTTCCGGGAAATCTCGTTGCTTTGGTTTTGTTCGCTTTACTGATGAACTGGAAAGACAAAAGGCTCTTGTTGAAATGAATGGTGCTTGGTTTGGTGGTAGACCTTTAAGAGTTGCCTTGGCTACTCCAAGAAATAATCAAAATTCTCAAAATCAACCTCAAAATCATCCCCAAAATTCAAATGGTCATTTTCGTAATCATACTCCAAATCCTTTATCTTCATCAAATTCTTCTCAAGCTATGCTATTATCAAATAATCGAAATAATCCTAATTTTTATAATGATTCAAATCAATCCGATTTAATGTTTGTACCCTCTCATTCAGGTCCTCCTCATCATCACGCTCCTCCTCATCCTCATCATCATCCTCATGCTCCTCCTCCCCCTTCCGCTTTGGCTAATTCTCCTTATGGGTTTTATGGAAATCCGGTCTTACAAGGTCCCCCTCCATTTGATAATAACTTGATTGCTAATGCTAATACTCCTCCTCCAATTCCAAATATTAGCCCAAATTACGCTGGTCGTCCTTCTTCATCAGATTTACCTGATCATTCAAATGATAATATTCCATCTAATAACCCAACAAATAATCCTACAAATAATGATTTTACTGGGTATCCGCCCGGTGCAATACCCGGAATTATGGGGATTCCTAATTCAATTGATCAATTTGGTACTAGTCCAATTAATCCTTTAATGACTGGAGGTGGGAATACATCTAATGTAGATTATAATCAACCAAATCAACCAAATTTAAATCATCGTTTTTCACCTAATTTAAGAAGTCTACCAGGAAATTCTCAAGGTCAAACATTTACTGATCCTAAAAATACAACTGTTTTTGTTGGTGGTTTATCATCAGAAGTATCTGAACAAACGTTATTTACATTATTTAAACCTTTTGGGCTCATACAACAAGTTAAAATACCACCCGGTAAAAATTGTGGATTTATTAAATATGATACTAGAGAAGAGGCAGAGGAAGCAATTAGTGCAATGCAAGGATTTATTATTGGTGGTAATCGTATTAGATTAAGCTGGGGTAGAGTTTCAATTAACAATAAGAAATATCAACAACAACAACAGCAAGTAGCACAGGCTGCTCAAATACAAGCAGCAGCGGCCTTATCAATGGGTATGGATCCAGCTAGTGCCATTGCCGCGGCAGCTGCTGCCGCCGCCGGTGGATATCCACCACCACCACCTCCTCATGCAGCAGGTTTACCACCAGGAATGGCACCTCATCAAAAGTATGGAACTGTTGGAATGCCACCACCCCCACCACAGGCATTAGGGATACCACCACCACCAATTCAAGGAGGAATCGGAAGTCCATATTTACAGCTGGGTTCTAGAACCCCTCCAGCATCTATTCATATGAGAGGTCAACATGGAGGTAGTGGTAGTGCAAGCGGTAGTATAGTTGAAGGAAATGAAGAAGATTTAACATCATCATTTGATAATAAATTAATTGAATCTCCAAATGTGCAACCCATGGATCCGTATTTTTATCATCATCCACCACCACCTCCAGGTATTAATGATTATAATTACTATGGAGGACCGGCAGGATTCAATCAGAAACAACAACCTCACCATCAACCACCACCACAACAACTGCAAGAAAAAACATCTGAAACTCAACCAGAAGATTTGGTTGAATCCATGGGAGCATTGCGTCTTAATAATAAAGAAGATCCCAGTATAACTGTACCTGAGGGTCAAACCATTGAATCAAGAAGAACTGGTGGATCAAATACGCCAACTCCAAATTCAATACCAGGTGGATCAGGACCAAATAGAGCCCCAGGACCACCAGGGATGTTTGTTCCACCAATGTATAATGGAGGATTCCCAATGCAAGATTACTCATTTATGCCTCATGTACCTAATGAATATCTTTATCAACCAGGATTTACAGGACCTCCACCACCAGTTATCAATCAAGGACAACAAGGACAAGGACAAGCGCCAGCAGAAGCACAAGTGCCAAACCCTCAAGAATCACAGGAATCGCCAGAGGAATCACAGGAGTCGCAACCACCACAACACGAACAACCAAGCCAGCAACTGCAAGGAATTAATGAATCTAGTGATGAAATCAAAAAAGATTAAAGATACAACTACATGTATACATATATATGTTAGTTATGAATGTTCATTTTTTTATTTTATTTTATTTTTTCTTACGAATAGTTTATTGCTTATACATCTGTTGAATTAGTTTATCAAGTTGGCCAATACGCTTTTTCATTTTTTTTTTTTTGATTTGTTTTATTCGTTACTCTTTTATACCTTTTGAGATTTAATATACTTTAATTTTCGTTCTTTCTGTTTTCTTTTAGTTTTTTTTTTTTTTTTTTTTTTTTTTTTTTTTTTTTTTTTTTTTTTTTTTTTTTTTTTTTTTTTTTTTTTTTTTTTTTTTTTTTTTTTTTTTTTTTTTTTTTTTTTTTTTTTTTTTTTGAGTTTTCTTTTAGTTATTCTTATTCTTTTATTCTTTTCTTTTATTTTCTTTTATTTTCTGTTCCTAATTATCTCTTACCATTTCACGAGTTATTTTAAAATTTGTTACATTTGTTTAATTATGATATAGTCCACTGTTTAAAGAGAATACTTATGTAAGCAAACAAAAACCGTGTGCAAAACTACCAAACAATCTTTTTTGTGCGAACAATCTGCAACAGTATTTCTACATATGAACAAAAATCAACATTTTTATAAATTTATAGTATAAAGATATAGAATAAAAAAACCAGAGAAATAACACACTTAAAATAGAATTATAAAAGGCTCACTTCAAAACCCAAATATACCTAGAGAAGAAAGATAAAACAATGAGAAAAGAAAAAAGAAAAAAATAAAGAAAACTGGTAAGAAAATGGTAAAGTGTGAGAAAAGTAGAGAAAAAGAGTCATTACAAAAACAGAGGGTTAAATCATCTATGATCTTTCACCTCTTAATCTTCTAGCTAATTGGATATCCTTCTTTTGGATAGTAACTCTCTTGGCGTGAATGGCACACAAGTTAGTATCTTCGAATAAAGAAACAAGATAAGCTTCAACTGCTTCTTGTAAAGCACCAATAGCAGAAGATTGAAATCTTAAATCAGATTTGAAATCTTGAGCAATTTCTCTAACCAATCTTTGGAATGGCAATTTTCTGATTAATAATTCAGTAGATTTTTGAAATCTTCTAATTTCTCTTAAGGCAACAGTACCTGGCTTATATCTGTGTGGTTTTTTAACACCACCAGAAACTGGTGCTGATTTTCTGGCTGCTTTAGAAGCTAATTGTTTTCTTGGGGCTTTACCACCGGTAGACTTTCTGGCAGTTTGTTTAGTTCTGGCCATTTTTGTATTAATATTAAAGAACAGGAAAAACTAAGAGTATCACCACAAACGAAGAAAAAAAAGAGGGAATTCCTACTTATATATAATAGCAAAAAAAAAAAAGAACAAAAGGGAGGGAATATAGAATGAGCGGGAAAAAAAAAAAAAAAAGTTTGCCTCCCCTTCCTTTCTTTTTTTTTTTTTTTTTTTTTTTTTTTTTTTTGTTTGTTGTTGTGGTCTTTGTTAATTGTGTGACTTGCTGAGATTAGATAACCCAAACTGTTAAATGGGAGTGTGTCTATTTAGGGAAATGATTAAAATTTCCTTCATGAGCATACTAAATTGTATAGAGGCAAAGTCGCACTAATTTTAAGAACAAGAGAAAAAATGTAATAATGTATGAGAATTTAAAAGCGAGGAAAAAAAAAGCGAGGAAAAAAGGCGAGGGAAAAAAACCCAAATCAAATCTGAAAATAGTGCGTGGGGGGGGCGTGCGCAAATGCAAAAAAAACAAAAAAGAATATTGTCGTTTTCTTCTTTTTGTTTTTGTATGGTTTGCCTTGCTTTAACTTTTGGTTCCCTTTTACAGAACAGAAACGGGGGCCCAGAAGTGACAGAAAAAGAGCCAATCATGAACTACACCCAGACACCTTTTTCTTTTTTTTTTTTGAGAGTATGTACAAGTCTCAGATGAACAAGTTAACATTAGCTTGCAAAAAATTATAATACAATATACAATACAATACAAATAGGAAATATATGATTAATAGGAAAATGAATAGATTAAAAATACAAAAAGAAATGCAAGGACCAAATATTTGAAAGAAACAAACGAAGGGTGACAAAAACAAATATATATAATATATATAGTAGGAAGTAAAAGAGACGGTAAAAGTATGTAATTTGTACACCGTCAACTTTTTAAATTTCAGATGCATAATCTGAAAGAAGTAAAATAAATATGAAGGGATGAATAAATAATGGAGATTAAGAATGGGAGGAAATAACGGGGAGGAAGCAAGTTACTTATTTTCTGTACCATAATCTAGTAATTCTAGTTTTCATCATCTTTTTTTGTAATTGGAAAACCCCGTACATTAAAGCTTCAGCAGTTGGAGGACAACCAGGAACGTAAACATCGACTGGAATAACACGATCACAACCTCTAACCACAGAATATGAGTAATGATAATAACCACCACCATTAGCACAAGAACCCATTGAAATAACCCATCTTGGATCAGCCATTTGATCATAAACTTGTCTCAAGGCTGGAGCCATTTTATTAGTTAAAGTACCAGCAACAATCATAATATCTGATTGACGAGGTGAAGCTCTAAAAATAATCCCTAAACGATCTTGATCATAACGTGGTGTAGAAACATGCATCATTTCAACTGCACAACATGCCAAACCAAAAGTAACTGGCCAAAAAGAAGATTTTCTAGCCCAATTAGCAATAGTATCTAATGAAGTTAATGCATAATCAACTGGTGATGATGCAGTTTTTTGAGACATTAATGGGAAATCAGTTGGCATTGATTTTGGGGTTAAATCCTTTGATGAAACATAACGAACATTAGAATATGGAATCATGGCTCTAGCAGTGGATTTTCCCACGCTATTAAGTATAGACTTTCTGGTTAATGAATACATTATATTGGTGATTCAACTAATTGTCGTATATCAAGAAATGAAATGTAAAAGAACAAAAACTCAATATATCTTTTATATTCCTTTCTTTCTATTAGTTAGTTTTCAAAAGGAAAAAAAAATTTGTTTTTCTTTAAAAAAGTCCATTTCTCTCTGTCTTTCTTTTTTTTTTTTTTTTGTTTTGTATGGTACTCTTTATAAATTGTGCATCTTTTTCAATCAGCAAGTATTTATCAACACTGATTGGCCACGACATTCGCAGTGTTAAGCACGGAGTGCCCACAGAATGTCGTACCCGAACGGGTGTACTCGGAGTTGGCCACGACATTTTCTTTTCCAGTTTGGTGCACGGATGTACTACAACAGGATCTATATGTACGGGTGTATTCCACCATATCTAATAAGATTATATATCTAATTTATACCTAATATACAATGAATCTATGTGAATATAGAAATAGCCAATAGCCAATATTCAAGAATGAATATTTCAAAAGTGAGTATTAATGCAGTTACTGAATTACATCATCTAAATAAACTTTTAATTTTTGAAGTGTTTCCTCTTTTATTTCCTTTGGAACAATCTCTTCGGCTTTTGGTTTGAGAGAAGTAAATAATTGTTCAAAATTGATCTTTTCATCTTTCTCTGATCTTTCCTTTAATTCCCAGTTGGCAACTTGTGATACCTTATCAAACCATCCGGATTCATATAATTGTAATTTGAGCTGTTTACTTATTAGATCATAATTTCCTGACGATATGAGATGTTCTTGGATTTGTGATTTGATTGCATCGAGTTCTTCTTGTGCTTGGGTCATTCTTGCTTCTGCTTCAAGAGTTATACGATTTTAAGTGGATTATAAAGTAATCTATTGAATTAAACTGGATTCCAGTTGACAAGAATGTTATACTCGAATTATTGATGTCTGTCTTAGCCTTTTTTTTTTTTTTTTTTCGTTTTGGTTCATTCGTTTTGACACTTTTTGTGAGCAACCCTTTTTCAATGGGCCTTTTAAAGGGTTGTTATATAGCAAAATACATAAAAAAATAAAAGCATAAGTTTCTTTATCCCATTGACTACAACTGAAATAAGTGAATTTAAAGTCCCATACTTGTTATGTTCTTGAGTTTACCAGTTTTTAATATTGGTTGTTCAAATTTTGGTACAAGAGTTCCTCATTCGGCTAAAAGTATAGTGCGATCATCTGCGAACTTAATTCAATTATCAAAATCTACAAATACAACTAGATTCTTTTCAAATTCGTCAATTATCATGTCAACAAAACCATCTCCATATAAAGCAAAAGTCAACTCGATTGAAAAACTCCCACAAGGGAATTGGATTCAAACCCGTAAGATAAACTATACCGATCCAAATGGTAGTGATCGAGTATGGGAAATGGCAATTAGAACTACTAGAACTGAAACTACAAATATTGATGCAGTTTCAATTGCTGCTTTAATATCTTATCCTGATAAACCAAAAGAAATCATTTTAACTAAACAATTCAGACCTCCTTGTTCTTCAGTAGTTATTGAAATGCCCGCAGGTTTAATTGATCCAAAAGAATCAGTTCAATCAACCGCAATTCGTGAATTAATTGAAGAAACTGGATATCATGGTAAATTTATAAGACTGTCAGATACTGACATTTCCTTATTTAGTGATCCAGGTTTAACTAATGCCAATATGTCTTTGGCTTTTGTAGATGTTGATATCAATGATGAAAGAAATAAAAACCCTAAACCAGAATTAGAAGAGGGTGAATTCATTGAAATCTTTACATTACCCCTTAACAAATTATTGAAAGGTTTGCTTGAGGTATCTCAAAAAGAAGGCTGTACTATAGATGCTAGATTGTATCATTTCGCTGCAGGTATCGACCTTGTAACTTCTAACAAGGATCTTGTTTCAAACTAGTTAGTATATAGCTTTAAATATAAAATTACCCCATGAAAATCGTGTAGTACATATTTTTTTTTTTTTTTTTTTTTTTTTTTTTTTTTTTGTTGGTGACTTTTTCTGCTTGTGATACTAAATTACCAGACTACAGCGCTTCATAGATACTCTAGTTCTTTTCCTGTTATAAATAATTCATAAAAAATCAGATCAAGTAATGTCCTTTGAAACTGGTGACATTTGCAGCTTTTGCCTCGGTGGCGAAGAGGACATTCCTCCCTTTGGTAGGGCGGATGACGCTAAAGAGATAATTCAACCCTGTTCCACTTGTACTATAACAACTCATCGTAAATGTCTTCTTGATTGGTTTAATTCATTGTCCCCAGACACTATTAAAAAGGTTACCTATGCCGAGAGGTTAGAAGAAATTGCCTCTCGCGTAAGAATATCCGATCAAGAAGACCAAAATCAACAGCATAATAACCATGATAACCAACAAGATATTAGTCATCATCATAATCATTCTGAAGATTCAGAAACTGCTTCAAATTATTACGATTCAAGACAAGATGATAATGAAGAGCATGACCCGCAATCTCCTGCTGAATACGAAGGTTACGACTCGGATCATGCTAATTCCGATTTAGATGAACTTGATGATGAAGAAAGAGAACTTTATTCTAGATTACTAAATTATTCAGATTCCAACAATGACGATACTGTTAATGCCACAACTACTATTGATATCAATATATCTCCAGAACTGATTAATAGATGGTTTTCAAATTTGACTTCCGATATAAGAGTTGATTTAAGAGGTGCATCCAAAACTACTCCATTTGATAAATCCAGCATCATTTTATCAGCACCATGTCCTCAGTGTAAATCTCGAATCACGGTTTGTATTAAACGTTCTCTTTTGTTGACTATGAACACCGCTTTACGTAGCGCCATTACCGATTGTCTTCAGTATAGTGGAGTAATGTTTGGCCTTGCGGGTGCTGCAACGGGTATAATAACTTTGGGTTATGTGGGGATTTCTAGAATTGGTTTGAATGTTCTTGATTGCTTAGTTCCTTCTCCAATATTGATATCGATGTTAAATAAAAGAAATAATTCCACAATTAATGGAATAAAGAGGTTTTTCCCCATTGGTAATCAATCATTCAATACAATCGAAGATATTGTTTCTAAAGGAGTTGTTGATCAATTCAAGTTTAGTCATATTCCCATTTTACCAATTGTCTTGTATAGAATGAGATCATCATCTATATTGGATTGCATCTTCAGCAGACAAAAAAACAGTAATATGAGTAACTGGATAACCGAGTTTATGATATCAAACTTTCTTTCTTCATTGGGGAATCATCAATTAGTGAAGAGCTTATCTTTAAATGCTGCCCATATAGCGCGTAATCTCAGATCATTGCCTTTAAAATCAATTCCCTCTCTATTAACAAGGGGTATAAATGTCTGGGACCCAAATATTATGATTGGTCTTTTAGTTCCAACAAGATGGGTTTACGATTTGCTTTTTAGACTTACAATCAATACTAAATACTTTGATTACATATCGGTAGTTAAGCCAAGACAAATAGCAAATAGCACCAGTGAAACAGAATTGGCAAACTTAGAGAACTTACAATATGATTTGTTGCAAGTGAGAAAGAAAATTGAAAAGATCTACCATGATTCAAAATCGAAGCAAGGACAATCAAGCGGCATAAGGATTAACGTTCAAAACAACTTGAAGGCTAAAATTAGTTTCATTGCCAGGATATTTAACTATAAGTACAATGATTCGTCAAAGATGAATTTACCTTGGGAGTATTTGAAATTAAGATTGAGATATTGGTTGTATAAGTCAAAAACGTGTTTGCAAACGGATTATTCATCAACATTAGTCTATAGCTCTTTAACCTTAAGGGGATTAACTACATTTGTTTGGCCAATGATCAGTGGTGATTTAGGTAAACTAATTAATGATTTTATTTTGAATGATAAAATTTTCAGAAACATTCCGAAACATAATTTGAGAATGATGTCAAACATTGTGGGATTGGTACTTGTTGTTTTAATCAAAGATTTAATCAACTTGTATATGATGTCAAGAAAAGTTAAACAATTATCCACAATGGCTATCGTTAAAAAATCAAAGAAAAATTCAATCAAAAAGATTAATTTACCTGGTTCTTATCCAGTTTAGTTACTACATAACTTTTTTTTTTTTGTTAATTATCACAATTATACATTCGAAATGAAGTAGTTAAGTCATTTTTTGTTTTTCAAACAACGAGAAAAAAAATGTGGGTAAATAATACAAATTATATAAACAAAGCAAATTGAAGAAAAAAATTTTACGTAAATGTCAATAGGTTTTTTCTTTTTTTTTTTTTTAAAGGATTATTTTTATAGGTTTAATGAATTATGTTTGTCAAAATTAAGAAATATGTAGCACTTCAAAATTTCAAGATAGTAATTATTCATCATCGTAATTTTCATCCTCATCAACCTTCCTCATTGGGGGTTCAACAACTTCATCTTTCTTTTCCTTCTCATCATCATCATCTTCTTCTTCTTTGGTTCCATTTAATTTCTTTTCATCCTTCTTCACCTTACCATTTTCACCATTTACATTTGAAGAAAATTGGGGTACCGCAGGAGCTGACAGAGATGGAGTGCGAGATTTTTGTTCTTCACTTTCATTTTGGCTGACTGCATTTGGTTCACTTTTAACTCCTGAAGGTTTTTCAATTGGGCTTGCACTTGATTCAGAAGCTGCTGCATTTGCTGCATTCATCAAAGAACTAAAAGAGTTTGGAGTACTTTTCTGTTGAATTGAAGATTGAGATTGAGGTTGGGATTGTCCTGCTGAAGTAGCATTGGTTATATGTTTTTTCAATATTTTATCATCCGATTTATCTTCCAAATCATGTTTAACAGATCCATTTGTTGGTACTGGAGCAGTAACCGGAACCGCCGAAGCTGCAGGGGCAGGGGTGGTGACAGCAGGAGATTTAGCAGGAGAGGCTTTAGTGGTAGGTTGTTGAACAGGAGTAGGTTGGGCTGTAGGTGGTTGAGAATGTTGATTAGAAGGCTGGCTAGAAGGTTGATTAAAGGTGACTGGTGGGATGGGTTGATTTACTGGAGAGTCATTTTTTGTTTGAGGAGGTTGAGGGGGTTGAATAGAGTGAATTTGAGGTTGTTGATGTTGTGGAGGATATTGAGGTTGAGGAGGTTGTTGCTGGTAATGAACTTGAACCGGAGGTTGTTGAGGAATTTGACCCTGTTGAGGGGGTTGTTGTAAGTGTAAGTGTTGAGGCGGTTGATGTTGGGGTATTGGTTGAGATTGAGGAGGAGGAGGTTGGTGTTGCAGCTGTTGTTGTTGTTGTTGTTGTTGTTGATCTTGTTGATTACTTTCCAAAACCATACCCTGAGGAAGTCTTGGTTGTTGATTAACTGGAGGAGGTTGAGGAGGATGGGTATTACCTTCTTGTTGATATTTAATTAATTGATCCAATCTAGCTTTTATATGAGGGTTACCAGGATCCAATCTTTCTGCTTGTCTATAAGCATCTAAAGCATCACTAATTTGATTATTACAAGTTTCATATAAAGTACCCAAATCATACCAAACTTCAGAAATATAAGGATTTAATCTTATTGCTCTTGTATAAGCATCCAAAGCATCACGATATTGACTGATTTGATAATATAAAACCCCAATAGAGCACCAAAAAGTTGGATTTCTTGAATCACGATTAACCGCTTGTTGGAAAGCTTCATAAGCACTATTAAAATCACCTCTAATCATATGAACTCTACCTAAATAATACCAAGAATGGGCATCACTTTGATCAATTTCTAAAGATTGAGTTAAATATTTAAGAGCAATATTTAAATCTTGATTAAAAGGAGTAATTTTATCATTTGAATTTGAATTTGGAGTATTTGAAGTAGTTGGAGTTGGATCAGCTTGAGAATATAAACAACCCAATTGTTGTAAAACTTTAGCATGTTGAGGATTAACTTGTAAGACTTTTTCATAAGCATCTTTAGCACCATTCCAATCTTTTTGTTGTTCTAAAACGGAACCAATTTGAAACCAAACATCAGGTTGAGTTAAAGGATGAGGAGGATTTGATAAAATATATTGGAAACATTCCAAAGCACTTTGTAATTTACCTTGATGTTTATATATAATACCTAATCTAAAATAAATTTCATTTGATTTATCAAAATTTGGATCTAATTCTAAAACTCTTACAAAAGCTTCTTCAGCATATTCTAAAGAACCATAACGATCATATAATATACCAATCCCATGCCATAATTTTGGAACATTTGGATTATCCAAATAATATAAAGCTCTTTGATAAGCAGCATAAGCTCTTTGTAAATCATCCAACATTAAATAACAATGACCTAATAACCCCCAAGTTTCACCATTTTCTGGATTAAAATTAAGTGCTTGTTCATATAATTCAGCTGCTTTATAAAAAACATCTTTAAATCTAAAAATATTAGCCAATTTAGTTAAACATTCTGGAGAATTAGGACTATGTCTTAATGCTGATTCATAAGATGTTAATGCTTTATCAAAATCACCTATACTTTCAGCTAATGATCCAATTGCTAACCAAGTGGCTGCAGTTGTTTCAGATAAAATATTTGGAATTGTATCTTGAGGACTACCATTGGCTTGTTGTTGATGTTGATGTTGCTGCTGCTGTTGTTGTTGTGCAGCTGCCGCTGCCGCTGCCGCTACCGCCACTGCATTATTTGGCGTTGAACCAGGAGGTAGCGTTGGATTCCCTCCATTAGATGGATGGGCGGCCACCGCGTGTAATGTTTGTGATGGATGTCCAGCAACAAGTGTAGGTGGTGCAGGTCCGGTGCTGGCGGCTCCGCCAGCACCTGCAAGTGGGGGTCCACCAGCAACTACACCTGGAGGTAAGGACCCGTTTTGTTTGAGGGCCATTTGAACGGGTAAACTAGTGGCCATACTATAACAATTATATGATATGGATATTCACACTGAAAAATAAATGAAAGAACAGTCAATATACTGATAAAGAGAAAAGCAAAGGAGTTTTTTTTAAAAAAAAAAGAAGTAACTATTAACAAGAAGAAAAAAAAAAAAAAACAGCAGCAGTAGTAAGAATTGGATTTGAATATGTAATTTCCAGATTAAACTCAAA
>JAJMKE010000126.1:0-12485 GCA_030569195.1 Hyphopichia khmerensis
ATTTTTTTTTTTTTTTTTTTTTTTTATTTTTCTTATATATTTTTTGAATTTTTGGTAATATTATTTTTATTATTATTTTATGTTCTTGCTTTCTTTTGTTACACATTTATTATTTCTCCATATATTCCCAAACGTCTCACCCCACTTTACGTCTTCGGCGAAACGATAATCCAGAAAAAATTCCGGTGAATTTACGACTGGTTCTTGCGGGGTCATTTACAATTAATGAAACCACCGATAGAATCACAAAACAATAGACACGTAACATGATTTTGAGTCAAAAGATCTAGTTGTAGGGTGATATTTGCATCTTAGAATCATCATGGTAATTAAAATTATCCTTTGTTTGGGCGGCTTGTCATTAATTAAAGTTTTTCCTATTAGTATTGCCGTTCTTTTCTGTTGCTTTCTGCTTTTTTCTGTTCCTTTCTGTTCTTTTCTGTTCTTTTCTGCTCTTTTATGCTAATAGTCATACACATATTTTTTGATTAGCATAGAGAGTGATCTATTTCTGATCCTACTCTTATGATTATTTTTTTTATTTTGTTTGTATAATTTTTTTTCTCTTTTTTGTTTTTGTAACAAAATTTCTTTTGCTGAGTATTTTTTTTCTGTGAACCGAAATAAGAAAATATACGAAATTGTCCGCATGAATTGTCTGGGGTAAGTAGGTTTTGGGCTCACAAGAATAACTTCCGACCAAGGAAATGTTCCTGGTTTTTTCGCGGTCGAGGCGTTTCATTTCCGGTCACGTCACCTTTTTGCTAGTATTGCCAGTCTTTGATGGTGCGACATTTCATATTATCTCGCAAAGTTTGGAGTGTGTGCAGGACAATCACGCATTTATTATTATGTGCCCCACAAGAACTTTTTTTTATTTTTTTGTCATTCTGTTAATGTTACACAAAAAACTTTTTATGGCAAGAGGTGATGTTGTATTTTTGGTCGGAAATTTTAATTTACCCCAGAATGAACCCAATTTTTATAAAGTACTGAAGGAACTGGGGCAGTTGGAGAATAATTGAAGGAAGAATTATAAATAGGTGGTAATTTCTACCTTCAAAAGTTTGATTTTTTTTTTTATTTCTTTCATTCATTCAAATTATCTTCTACTTTATTATCATCATTACAAAACTTCAAAATGGGTTACGAAGAAAAGTTGGTTGGTCCAGCTCTTAAATTTAGTCAGTTCTTGGATAAATTTCCAAATATTTATAATGTTATTGTTATTTGCTCGATATCATGTATTTCAGGTTTAATGTTTGGTTTTGATATCTCTTCGATGTCTGCTTTCCTTGGTCAAAGTCATTACTTGCAATTCTTTAATCATCCAGATTCTGATTTACAAGGTTTTATTACTGCTTCCATGTCTTTGGGTTCTTTCTTTGGTTCTTTAGCTACTTCTTTTGTTTCAGAACCTTTTGGTAGAAGAGCTTCTTTAATCTTATGTGGTTTCTTCTGGTGTGTTGGTGCTGCTATTCAATCTTCTGCTCAAAATATTGCACAATTAATTATTGGTCGTATTATTTCTGGTTTCGGGGTTGGTTTTGGTTCTTCCGTTGCTCCTGTTTATGGTTCTGAATTGGCTCCTCGTAAAATTCGTGGTTTAGTTGGGGGTATGTTTCAATTAAGTGTCACCATTGGTATTTTAATTATGTTTTATATTAGTTATGGTTGTGGTAAAATTGATGGTGTTGCTGGTTTCAGAATTGCTTGGGGTATTCAAATTGTTCCAGGTTTAATCTTGTTAGTTGGTTGTTTATTCATTCCAGAATCACCAAGATGGTTAGCTAAAAATGGTTACTGGGATCAATGTGAAGAAATTGTTGCTAGAATTCAAGCCAAAGGTAATCGTGAAGATCCTGATGTTATGATTGAAATTTCTGAAATTAAAGATCAACTTTTATTGGATGAACACGTTAAATCTTTTACTTATGCTGATTTATTCTCAAAGAAATATCTTCAAAGAACTGTTACCGCTATTTTTGCTCAAATTTGGCAACAATTAACTGGTATGAATGTTATGATGTATTATATTACTTATATTTTCCAAATGGCTGGTTACTCTGGTGATGCTAATTTGGTTGCTTCTTCAATTCAATACGTTTTAAATACCGTTACCACTTTACCTGCATTATATTTCTTGGATAAATTAGGTAGAAGACCGGTTTTATTATTTGGTGCGGCTGCTATGATGGCATTCCAATTTGGTGTTGCAGGTATTCTTGCTCAATACTCTGTTCCATGGCCAGATTCACCAAGTGACTCTGTTACCATTAGAATTCCTGATGAACATAAAAGTGCCGCTAAAGGTGTTATTGCTTGTTGTTACTTGTTTGTTTGTAGTTTTGCTACTTCTTGGGGTGTTGGTATCTGGTTATACTGTAGTGAAATGTGGGGTGACTCTGTTTCAAGACAACGTGGTGCCGCTGTTGCAACTGCTGCAAACTGGATTTTCAACTTTGCTATTGCTCAATTCACTCCTCCAGCTTTTAAGAATATTTCATGGAAGACTTATTGTATCTATGCAACCTTCTGTGGTTGTATGTTTATCCATGTCTATTTCTTCTTCCCAGAAACCAGAGGTAAAAGATTGGAAGAAATTGCCCAAATCTGGGAAGAAAAGGTTCCAGCTTGGAAATCTAATAAATGGCAACCAAAAGTTCCTCTCTTATCTGATGCTGAATTGGGTGAAAAACTTAAGGTTCAACATAAAGAAAGTGATGATTTAATTCATTCTAATTCTGACTCAAGTGTCAAGGATGTTAACGAAAATGCTAATAAAGTTTGATTTTTAGCACCTTTTTATGGCTTATACGATTTCAATTCTTCGAATTTTATTGATATCTAGTTTAAATTTAATATATTGTTAATTTTGTTATTTAGAAAAAATCTTTGTATGTAGAAGTAAACCTTCAAGGATCAAATATTTCGCGCAAACAAAAAAAAAAAAAATAGAAAAAAAAAAAGAGGATTTACACAAATGTTAAGGAAAGCAGCTTTCTTTATTCATTTCTTTGCCTTGAATAAAAATACTTGACAATAGTCTATAATGAATGTTAACATACTTAAAAGAATAATTAGCTAGTGATTTTTAAATTGAAATGAAGTACATTCGCACCTGAAAGGTCGAAGTCATAGGTCTTAAAGATTTGAATAAACCTATTGAAAGTATTACTATAATCCCATAAAAGATCCAGTTCAGGAAACATGTAAAGCCAACTAAAGATACCCATCTTTTGTAATCTGGCAACATCTTAATTTCGTAGCAAATTGTGTGAGTTTGTATCCTTTTGTAAGTGGCCTCATTAGAAAAAGGAATGAAGAGAAAATGGGTGCAAAACTTAGACACAAATTAGACATTCAAAATTTCATTCCTTTAAAAGAAAGGGAACACTTTAGAACACTTTTTATAGTATATGAAAATGAATTTTTTTCTCTGTGCTGGGATTTATATATAGCAAATCCCCTCAAGAATATCAACGCAAACGTACTTACAGCAAATGTACATCCTGTGAAAATTGAACAACCCATGTATTTGGACGGACCGTCAACCAGAGATGTGAAAGCAGATCCAAGAGCTGGAGAGAAAATTGCACCAAACCCTACCCACATCCAAATCATGCTAAAACCGAGTGGGACCTTCTCAATTCCATATAATTGAGCGATTGTGGGAGAAAGCATCCCGAATATTGAACCAATGAGACCACCACTTAGTAAGGCAAAGACAATGACGGTAGCATAGTTTCGCGCTGGAATCCACATTGCAAATACCAAAATGGTTGTAATTAAGTAGACATATGAATTAACCGTCAAAATACCATATTTGTCTGCAATTAAGCCTACGAGGGGCCTTCCGAATACACTGCCCAATTGAACCATTGCAGAAACTCGACTACCTTGAGTCTTAGAATATCCTAATGATGAGGTAAAATGTGCCAACTTATACAAAAGAATGACATAACCAAAGGTACAGGATAATACAAATACTGCGAGAAGTTGAAATCCACCACTTTTGATTAAGTCAAAATCAAGAAGTTTGAATTTCAGCTTTTCATTTGTTGTCCTCCCCTTAATGAAAGCTGCAGCTATCAAAAGAAGTCCAAACGAAATGATTGCTTGAGCCCGAAGAGCCCATGAAACACTTTTACTTTCTGTGATTCGCTGCATACCTAGATTGTAAACAACTCCTCCAATGCCAGAACCACAGGTTGCAATCCCAGATGCGAATAGTCTCTTTTTCACAAAAAATTGAGGAATGATGGTTAATGCTGGAAGAGATATAAATGCAACTCCTATGCCTTGTAGCAAACCTTGTGATAAATACAACTGCCAAATCTTGGTAACAAAACTGGCAGCTACCAATGCAATGCTTTGAATCATGGCACCCGTGACAATCGTAAAACTAGTTCCAAATTTGCATTGAAAAACATTTATGACTGGTGTAAATATAATCCCACTACCAAAACTTAAACCACCAATCCAATCATAATCCTCGGATTTTGCTCCTTCGAAATATTGATTTTTACTTTTATACTCGTTAAAGTAGATCGAAAACCCTGAATTCATACCCCATGTATTAAAGTATAACAACACACTTGCAAAACATATGACCCAGGCATATCCTCTATCAATATTTTTCCTTTCAATCGAATGGGTATCAGAACCTAAAGTTTCGATTTCTTCCACAGAATTTTCTTTTAAACTTTGACAGCTTTTAGATTGAGTCATTTTGGATAACAGGTGCAAAAAACTTCTTGCCAGCCTCAGCCTTAACCTTGTCTTTTTATACAATTGATTGACATCTTCAAATAAGGGATGACACATTTGATAACTGAAGCCATCCTTATTAGCAGTTTGGCAACTATAGCCTCATTCATAACCAACCCAAATGTTTCTTAAAGCACAATAAAAAAACGTGAACATTTAGTTTCTTATAGAAATGAATAAAAGCCGAGCTTTGAATCATCCTGTCAAAACTGAAAACGTCAAGTTGACAAAATAAGAAATATTGAAGCGTAAACAATAATCCGAATTTCAAATTCGGATTAATTTTTGAGTTATGCTAAAAAGGGTGATTGTCAACCCTTAAAATTGAGTTTACAAGAAGAATATTTTCAAAAATAGCAAAAAAATATGCCAAACTTTTAAATCAGGTTCCAATAAAAGGCGGACTTATGATTCCTTACGAGCCTTTGTGGTTGTACCTGCTGAAGGTTTCTTTATATTGCCTTGCTGCTACTCAAGAGACCGATTGTTTTTGTACGAACGTATTTTGATAAATTATCCTATAGCGTATTGTTCTCTTTGTTGGTCCTTGTTTTCTATCCTATTGGATCTAGAAATCTTTTTTTGTACATTCGACAGTTTTTCCGGTTGCCTCGAAAAAATTCGTCTTGAGTTAGCTACTCTTTGTTGATTTCGTCACAACTTGAGAATATATTTTGATAACCACAGAGCAGATTCAGCTAAGCATCTAATATCAACGCTAAAATACGGTACTGGGTTTTTGATAAGCCTCCTATCAATCCCATTCCCTTATTCTTTTTTCAATTTATTTTGGTAAACAATAGATATATACTATATTCCCTTAACTGACTGCCAAGTATTTTTCCGAAGTTTGATCGGTAAACTTTTAGACAACCTCAAACACCGAACAAAATTTCTATTGATACACCCAACAAGAGGAAGACAAGTAAAATCATGTACAACGTGACTAATGGAAAAGAGCAGCTAGGGAAACATGCCCACGTTTTCTGTATAATGGGTATGAAGAGCCGAAACTTAAAGACATGCTCTTAGGAGTTGCAAGATAGACAAGAAAAAACTCAACTGAAACTCAACTCCAGTCAGTATTTACAGTTGTAACACTGTTATAAATCCTCATTTTCGCGATATTCTAAGAGGTGAAGTTTGGGAATGAATTAGCAAAAATAAACAATTGTATATTTCAATGTCACATTCGGCTACACTTTGTTGAGTCCATTTTTGATAGTATGGGAAAATGTTAAAATTTTTATTATGATTCAAAGTATTTGGTGTACGGGGTTGCTTTTGACTCGCCTACGATGACTCGTTTGCAGCAAATGGAGATGACTCAAGAGTCATTGTATAGTGAACAGCCCAGAATCAATATTTTCAGCCAAATTATTTAAGCACCTGAAAAGGCTTTATAGATTGTTTTTTTTTTTTCATTTTTACTCTTCTACAGAAAATCATTTAGATATCATACTATGACAGACTTAGTTACCAAAGAAGATTTAGATTTCGATAAAGCACACATTTGGCACCCATATACAAGCATCACGAAGCCATTGAAGGTTTATCCTGTCGAGAGTGCAGAGGGCTGTATTATTACTCTCTCTGATGGCACCAAGCTTGTAGATGGTATGGCGAGTTGGTGGTGTGTACAACATGGTTATAACAATCCAATCTTAAACAAGGCTGCTGTGGATCAACTTAATAAGATGTCACACATCATGTTTGGTGGTATTGCTCATAAACCAAGTATAGAGCTATGCAAAAAGCTTGTTCAGATGGTACCACCCAGTTTGGAGTGTGTTTTGTTGGCAGATTCTGGCTCAATTTCAATTGATGTAGGAATGAAGATGGCATTACAATTTCACAACTCAAAGGGAAGAAAGGAAAAGAGTAAGTTCTTGACCATTAACCATGGTTACCACGGGGATGCATTCGGTGGATTGTCGGTTTCTGATAAGATAAACAGTATGCATCTGATTTATGAAGGTTTTTTACCAAAAAACATCTTCTGCAAAGCCCCTGAAGTTAGATTTGACAACGAAGAGGCCAATGTTAAGGATTTGGTAGAGAAGATTGATGTTGAACCTCTCAAAGAGATAATTGAAGAAAGACATCAAGAAATTGCAGGTTTTGTCCTCGAACCTATTGTGCAGGGAGCTGGTGGTTTGAGAGTTTATCACCCTTACTTCCTCAAAAGAGCAAGTGAACTTTGTAAAGAATATAATATTTTATTGATACTTGATGAAGTTGCCACTGGTTTGGGTAGAACTGGAAAGCTTTTTGCTTTCGAGCACGCTGATATTGTTCCAGATATCTTGTGTTTGGGAAAATCCTTAACAGGAGGTTATCTCACCCTTTCTGCAACAATTACAACAAGGGAAATCGGTAATGAGATCTCTGATGGTCCAGCTGGATGTTTCATGCACGGACAGACTTATATGGGCAATCCTTTGGCTTGTGCTGTCGCTAATGCCAACCTTGGGATTATTATGGAAGGAAAATGGAAAGACCAAGTAAAGACTATTGAATATCAATTATTCCAAGAATTGGGACCACTTAAACAGCATCCCAAAGTTGCAGATGTGAGAATTTTAGGTGCAATTGGTATTGTTGAATTGAAAGATACAGTTAATGTCGAAGAAATCCAAAAAAAGTTTGTTGCTGCTGGTGCGTGGATTCGTCCTTTTAGATATTGGGTATATATTTATCCACAATATATTACAAACCCTAAAGAGTTGACTGTGCTTACCAATGCTATTAAGTCAGCAATTTAAGTTCCGTACTTGAAATACTGGTATATCAACTTGATATTTTAATAATCGTCTATATTTATATATTACGTACTCATCCATTCGAATAAAATGAATAATCTTTCGTTTAGTGTAATCTCCTTTTAGATAATTGTACAACTAAGTTGTCAAGCCAATGGCCCATTGCAGAGTTGAAGAACGAAATATGGTCAATTTTCAATCATTAATTAAGGTTTAATAATTACATTTGAAGTTACACTTGGTGATCTTGCTGATCTAAAATTCTTGGAGGATGAAAGCTTTTAGTAAAGCTCAAATGTTGCTTACCAAAATTTAAGAAGACGAATTTGAATTATATCCAACTCTTTCTCTTTTTTTTTCTGATACTATTTTATACATGTTATAAATTATCTTTGGTAATAAGAATGTATTCAGGATATAATAATGGTATGGGACAAGCAGGTCCAAATTATTACTATGGACCCCCACCCGATCAGTTCAACAATTACGCTCCCCCTCCTGGTCCACCACCTTCGGATTATTACAATCCAACACAAGGTCAATTCGAACCCTCTGGTGGTCCGTCTTCAGGTTACTTACCTGCACAAGACTCTGAATTTGCTCCTCCGCCAGGTCCACCACCATTGGCAGAAAGGAATTATTATGGTCCACCAAGGGATGACTATGCATCTTACAAAGAAGAAAGCGTTGTATCTGAGCAATATTCCCGGCCACCGGCTACACTCGAAGAAGAATATCAAAGACCAAGTTTCCCACCTCCTAGTGATCCTCAAGCTTTTGATGATAAATTAAACTTTACATATCAGTATTCCAATTGCTCTGGTTCCAAAAAGGCATTATTAATTGGTATCAATTATATCGGAACGTCTAATGAGCTTGGAGGATGTATTAATGATGTTCAAAATATGAAACTATTTTTGAACGAGCATTTTGGGTATTCTTTAGATGATATGGTGGTATTGACTGATGATCAAATCAATCCAGGACATTTGCCAACGAAGGATAATATAATTAGGGCCATAGAATGGCTAGTACAAGATGCCCAACAAGACGATTCATTGGTATTTCACTTCTCTGGTCATGGGGGACAAACAGAGGATCTTGACGGGGATGAAGAAAGTGGATTGGACGGCGTAATTTACCCTGTTGATTTTGAGACCAACGGGCACTTAACTGATGACGAAATGCATCAATTAATGGTTAAGCCGTTACCAGCAGGTTGTAGATTGACAGCTTTGTATGATAGTTGTCATTCAGGAACAGCACTAGACCTACCATACGTCTATTCTACTAAAGGTGTTGTCAAAGAACCTAATTTTTGGAAAGAAGCTGGGGAGGGAGCATTGGATGCTTTTCTGAGTTACGAGTCCGGAGATGTTAAAGGTGCAATTTCATCATTAGGTGGATTTGCTAAGAAATTAATGGGAAGAAAAGATGTTGATCGTGAAGAAGTAATTAGAGAAAAAATGTCTCCAGCAGATGTTATTTCAATTAGTGGTTGCAAAGACGATCAAACCAGTGCCGATACAAAAGAAGCAGGGCAGAGTACAGGAGCTATGAGTTGGGCATTTAAAAAAGTCTTAACTGAAAACCCAAATCAATCATTTTTATCCCTATTGAATAATATGAGAACTTTATTAAGCGAGAAGTATTCTCAAAAACCTCAATTGAGTACTTCCCACCCTCAAGATATGGAGATTGCTTTCATTATGTAGCTGTATCTCTTTTTTCATTTTAGCAAAAGTCTGTACCTACTTTAGGAATAATATGTGTATTCGGAAAGATCACTTATATAATTTGGACAAGTCTGAGAAAATCCCCTTAACAAGGTAGTAGTATACATTTCTCTCGAGGAAACTTCGAAATCTGATTCATTTGGCGATTTTTAGAAAACTTCAATGCCAGTCTGCAGGCAAGGGGCTTTACTACATAAGCTTTTAAGTAGTGTAACTTCCAGTGTAATTCATGGTTAACGAGATCTCTTTCGAGGAGTCTTGGTCAAATCCGTAAATTGCAGCTTTCCCAAACGGTCCTTTTTCAGCAAAAAAAATCCCCCACGCTATTGATGCTTTTTTTTTTTTTTTTTGCAAGGTCCCTTTTTTGCGGGGCATTGAACATAATATTGAAATTGAGTTCAAATACAATCGAAAACATTTCGTATCAACAATCGAAAGGCAATTATCATTTGCTGAAATCTGTAAGGATAGTCGTAAACTAGGCTGAATTAGGGGGGTACAGGAATGAGAAGAGGAGCAGGGATGTAGATAATGATCAGAGAATTTTTGTATTTCATTCGTAAATCCTCTTTTTAAGTATAAAAAGCGATTACTATCCATTACGTTTTAGTGTAGCGAAATTAGATTACCAATATACTTGCAAGATGTCTTTTCAAGAAAAAATTGTTAACACATCTCTCTCTCTCAAGAAGTTTCTTGATAAGTTTCCTAAATTACATAATATTTATCTTATTGTTTCTATCTCATGTATTGCAGGTTTTACCTTTGGAGTTGATATATCCTCTATGTCTGCATTCATTGGAACAGCCCAATATAATGAATTTTTCAATACTCCTGGTGCAACCATTCAGGGGGTAATCACCGCTTGTATGGCTCTTGGAAGTTTTTTTGGAGCAATTGTTTCCGCTTTTGTTTCAGAACCTTTGGGTAGAAGGGCGTCTTTACTATTTAGTGCATTTTTCTGGATTATTGGGTCTATAGTTCAGGCTTCAGTCCAAAATAGAACTCAATTATGTATAGGGAGGGTGATTTCCGGTTTTGGGGTAGGTTTTGGATCTTCTGTTGCTCCCATTTATGGCTCTGAATTAGCAGCTCGAAAAATTCGTGGGCTCATTGGTGGTTTATTTCAATTCAGTGTTACTCTTGGAATTTTAGTCATGTTTTATGTTGGGTATGGACTGGGTAAAATTCCTGGTTATTCTAGTTTCAGGCTAGCCTGGGGTCTCCAAATTGTCCCTGGTTTCGCTTTATTATTAGGTTGCTTATTTATCCCTGAATCTCCCAGATGGCTCGCAAAACATGGCCATTGGGAAGATTGTGAAGTTATAGTGGCTCAAATTCAAGCTAAAGGTAATCGTGAAGATCCTGATGTTGTGATTGAGATTTCGGAAATCAGAGAACAAATAATCTTAGATGAAAAGAGTAAGCAATTCTCCTACTTTGACTTATTAAGTAAAAAATATTTTTTTAGAACCATCACTTCAGCTTTTGCTCAAGTTTGGCAACAATTGACTGGAATGAATGTCATGATGTACTATATTCGTTATATCTTTGAAATGGCTGGTTATGAAGGTGATGCTAATTTAGTTGCTTCTTCAATTCAGTACGTTCTATTTGCAGTTGGCACTGCGTTCATCTTACCTTTCATCGATAGATTTGGGAGAAGACCACTATTGATGTTTGGTGCAGCTGCAATGATGGGTTTACAATTTGCAGTAGGTAGTATATTAGCCGTTTACTCTAAACCAATAGAAGGTTTACAAGGTGATGCCACTGTTACAATTAAAATCCCTCCTGAGAATAAAGCAGCAGCAAAGGGTCTAATAGCATGTTGTTACTTATTTGTCGTTTCATTTTCGTTTAGCTGGGGTACTGTGATATGGGGTTACTGCTCTGAAGTTAATGGTTCTAATGAAGCCCGTGCTAAAATGGTTTCAGTTTCAACTGCTTCAAATTGGTTATTCAATTTTGCCTTGGCCTTGTTTGTACCTCCATCATTTAGTAATATATCTTGGAAAACCTACTTTATCTTTGGTGCATTCTGTGGAGCAATGGGTATTCATGTGTACCTTGCGTTCCCAGAAACTAAAGGTAAACGTTTAGAAGAGTTGGGACAAATTTGGGATGAAAGGATACCTGCCTGGAAATCAGCATCTTACCTTCCACATGTGCCAATTTTGGGATCAGATGCAGAATCTGGAATTGAGAAGGAGAAACCTGAAGTGGAATATCTTGAAAATAACGGTCAAGGTTGAGAAAAAAATATTTATATTTGATGAAATAATTCTAGTAATCCTAACAATAAGTGTGGTTTTTTGAAGCTAAGCTAATACTTTTTTGATTTTTTTGTATTTGTAGTAGTAGTAGTAGGTATGATTTTTAGCCACCACCATTTAATTGCGGAAATACAATCAAAAATTCCGTCCTAGACCGCGAAGTATTAATCTTGATTGTGGATGCCTTACCAATCCACAGTAAATCCAACACTATATAAAAGCTTTCAAGTCACTTATTGAATTCTTTCACTTAATTTAGTCATTATTCATTATGTCATTAACAAAGGATTCTACTTACAAACTCAGTTCTGGCTACGAAATCCCAGTTATTGGGTTGGGGGTTTACCTCGCAGAAAAGGACGTAACTAAGGATGTCGTGTATCAGGCATTGAAGGATGGTTATAGGCACATAGATTCAGCTCAACTCTATAAGAATGAAAAAGAAGTTGGTGAGGGTATAGTCAAGTGGCTTAATGAGGATCCTTCACATAAGAGAGAAGATATATTCTATACAACTAAGGTTGCTACCGATAGTCAAGGTTATGATAAAGCGTTAGCTTCATTGGAAGAATCCCTTGGAAAAGTCCAAGAATTGAAATATATCGATCTCGTTCTCGTTCATTCTCCAAAGACGGATAAAGAGAGAAGATTGAGCACCTATAAAGCACTTCAAGATTATGTTGATAAAGGAATCATTAGATCGATTGGAGTTTCCAATTACGGTATTAAGCATATCGAAGAACTTTTGAATTGGCCCGGGTTGAAGTACAAGCCTGTCATCGATCAGGTTGAATTCAATCCGTGGTTATTGAGACAGGAACTTACTGATTATTTAAAAAGGAATGGTATCATTGCCGAAGCTTACTCTCCATTGACAAGAGGCTATAGATTAGACCATCCAGACTTATTGAAGGTTGCTAAAAATTTGAATAAGACACCTG
>JAJMKE010000127.1:0-12202 GCA_030569195.1 Hyphopichia khmerensis
AAAAAAAAAAAAAAAAAAAAAAAAAAAAAAAAAAAAAAAAAAAAAAAAAAAAAAAAAAAAAAAAAAAAAAAAAAAAAAAAAAAAAAAAAAAAAAAAAAGAAAATAGAATTAGGAAAAAATTCCACCATAAAACCATTTTAACCGATTTTTCATACTTTTTGGTAAATCGTCTAAAAGAACAAAAAGGAAAAAGAACATTTTGGTTGAGACACTAGCTGAATTAGGTTAGGATACTAACGAAAACGAATAATAAATATCCAATTACAACCAAATTGTAACAAAAAGATGCCGTACTATTATCATGTCACTTTTATATAATTAGACTATACAGTTTAAAAAAAGAAGGACAGAAAGCAGGTGTAGCGATTTAACTTGTCAGTTCTTTTATTTGTTTAGCGTTGTTAGCTTTTTTTAGCATTTTTTTTTTTTTTTTTTTTTTTTTTTTTTTTTTTTTCTTCTTTTCTGGTTGCCACCTGGGTTATAAGCCTTATAGTTGACATTCCATAACTTACGAGGAATACTTGTATATTAAATTAGATTAGATCTAATTGTTATTGTTATTATCAATCACTTAAATTTGATCATTGGTTGATCATTTAAGAAAAAAGCAGATTTTCTCTTTAGTAAAAGGAGAGGAGAAAGGAGTGGCCACCCCCATTTTGGTATTTGCACGTACTGCCACCTCCTTTTTGATTGAGAGAGAAAAAAGGGCACCCATACACCACTGAGAGATCTAAACTAAAGCAGCAGATCAGAGATTGCAATACTAGAGGATGTCGCGATTACGTAAGCTTGATCAAAGAATACTTAATCCAGAAACTAGTGAATCAAATGAAGAGCCAATTGATATTGAAGATCAAAATGAATTAATTCATAATTTATATGAATTGAATGATTCTAATTATAAACTTTATAATAAGATATTATGTTATTCAATATTAATTGAAATACCAATATCATTATATATAAATTTAATATTGAAAAAAAAATATGATATCAAAATATTCAATATTCAATTAATATATTTATTATCACAATTACTTACAATGATTAATATTATAATTAATACCAATTATTATAATTTAATTAATATTATAAATTGTTTATTGGTAATAAATTTATGGTATTTATTATTAATAAATCAATCGAATTTATTAATTGGATTAATTGTTTTAATACCAAGTATTAATTTACTTATGATTATACTAATTAATAAATGGTTTAATGATATTTCATTAAATTTAAATAGTTTGAAAAATTTAAGGTATAAATATAAACTGGTTTAGCGGGATTGTTGATTTCTTTAAAGGGTAGCCGATGCGTTATCAATTTCCGCGCTAGTCCCCTTAATATACATATTTATATATATATATATATATACATGTATATTCATATATACATACATATATACATACATGTATATATACGTAAAAATATGACAAATGTATTGGTTATAGGTACTGGTGGGGTAGGTGCTATAGTTGCTTATGGTATTGATTATACTGGGAAATGTAATTTATCAGTAGTTGTTCGTCGTGATTATGAAAAAGTTAAAAATGAAGGTTGGCAAATTGATTCTTGTGATTATGGAGTGATTAAAAATTGGAAACCACAAAATATTTTCCCATCAATTGATGAAGCTAATAAATTTGAATATGATTTTGTTATTATAACTACTAAAAATTTACCAGATATTACTCCTTTAGAAGAATTGGTTAAACCAGTTATAACTCCAAGTAAAACTTGTATTGTTTTAATGCAAAATGGATTTGATTTAGGAATTCCTTTTATTTCAAAATTCCCAAATAATGTTTGTATATCTGGAGTTTCAATGATTGGTTCTCATAATAATAATGGTATTATTACTCATATTCAACCAGATCATACAATTATTAGTTATTTTAATAATAATAATTTATCAGAAGAATTTCAAGAATTGAAAGCAAAAGAATTCATTTCAATTTATAAAAATGATAAAATTAGTTCAATTTATTCTTCAAATGTTAAACAAACTAGATATAGAAAATTAATTTATAATGCTTCTTTAAATTCAGTTGCTGCTTTAACTGGTATTGATACTGGTAGATTATTACTTTCTGGTGGTATGGAATCAATTTCAGTTCCAATAATGAGAGAAATTAAATCAGTTGCTAAAGCTGATGGTATTGAATTACCTGATGATATCGTTAATACAATGGTTCATTCAGATGATGGTGATTGGTATGAACCTTCAATGTTAATTGATATTAAAAAGGGTAATCCAATTGAATTAGAAGTTATTATTGGTAATTTACTTAAAGTAGCTAGAAATTTGAAAGTTGAAACTCCAACCCTTAATTTGGTTTATGAATTATTAAAAGTAATTCAATTTAGATTAAAAGAATCAAATGGTTTAATTCAAATTCCAACTGATCGTCCAATTAACGATAAATTTTATGAATAATCTTTGTTAGTATATGTGATTTAATTATTAAACTCTTTTATTGATTGTAAGTTGTATTCTAATTTACTGAAATATTATGACGTAGTTATTATGATAAATTGTAAAAAATAATTCATTTTTCCTTATTTTTCGCATAATTGGACTAATTCTTTACAAAATGCACATTTTACTTGACGTAATGCAAATAGACTTTAATTAAATTTATAGAAGAGCAAATCATTTCATCCGATATCTGACTCTTCAATATACCTTCATCATACTTCATTAAACACATTACCAATTACTACTGAGTTTGGTTAAACACTAAGTACTAGTCCTTGATCTCGCAGCTTACTGAGCCACAAGCCCTTATGAGCATCGAGCCTCGATTCTCGAGGAAATGCGTGCCCCCACAAGCAATTCTGGCGAAAAAAAAAAAAAAGAGTTTGAGACAAAAACAAACAAAAGCCGTTACAAACAGAAATAAAAAAAAGGAAAAAAGGAAAAAAGCAAAAAAATAAAATCGATCGAAATTTTCGCTGTCGATCCATTTGGTTACATTTGAAACTAATGACGAAATATACCTAGAAGTCCACCACAGACAAGCCTCGGTTAGATTTTGAAGAATTACTTAGTGGTATCGACTCATTTTAAAAATGTTATAGAAATTAGACTTTTCACTAGAGTGAATTTCTTGAACAATAATGCCACTCACAAAAATGAATGTGAGTCGGAAATACTACCCAATTCTCTTCAAACCACTGCAAGCTAAGTTGATTTGGGAGGAGAAGAATAAAAAGCATATGTCTCCTATACCGGCTACTATATTCCAACATAACTACAAAACAGAGGAATAGTGGGAAGTTCAAAAGTGAAAAATCAAAAATCCTAAAAAAAAAAATAGAACAAAATGCCAAAGAAAAAAACACTCGCCTAATTGATACTCCACCTTTAATTTGCCTCAGACATGGGTTTTTTCTTTTTCTTTCAAAACTTCCGGTTTAATGTTATGATTGCTAAACAACACATAAAGAACAAGTTTTGAATAACCCTTTTATTTCTGGATTCATACTTTTAATACGGGAAAAGTATTAGTAACTCCACCCGCCACACATTAATACGTAGAAACAAGAAAGAAATACTCATAACTATAAAAACAATAATGCTTTTCAAATACAATAGAATAGGCCGAATAATTGAATATAATTTCTCACAACCAGGATTGTAATAAATTAAGATTAGTTGATAGTAATAATGTAACTAAAGCCAAAATATTGACAAATAAGAAAAAATTTTCGTTTGGTTCTTTTGTTTATTACAAAACTAAGGAGAAAAAATTTTCATTTTCTATTATTGGCAAAAAGTGACTCGAGCCTTTGCCATAAAAGTCACTTTTTGTTTTACATTTCAGGTTCTTTTTGAAATTTGGAGGTTCTGCAGGAAAAAGACTCGAAATGTTTTTGTCTCAAAAAAACAATACTTTGAAGTTTATGTAATGTCAGTTACATCAATCCCATCAACTTTTTGTCTTTTGAAAGCAAAAAGAATGGTATGATGAAATTGTTTAACTGATTACAACCACAGCAGTGTAGGTTAAACCTTCATTTAACTGATATTCAGAAAACAGCACGGGCGCATTAGTTTTACAGCATACAACAAGAACAACAAAACAATCGCGATGGTTTGTATTTTTGCTGGTTTCAGAGATGAGAGAATACAGAAGAAGTAAAAAACAGAAAAATTTTTTTTGTTTTGGTGAAAACTTGCAACCTTTCCAAAAATAAAAAGCACTGAAAAAAAAAAAAAACAGATCAAGAGAAGAGAAAATTTTTTCAGTCTATATCAAACGAATCTTCTAGAAGGGAAACGGTTACCCAAACAAGGTACCAGAAAGTTACTATGTTAACCACACTTTTAGTATCATAGGAAACAAGATAGGATGAGGTGAAAATTTTTTTTTCTCTTTCGTTTCTTCCTGCTTTCATTTTGATCACTGTAATTCTTTATCTTTAAACCACAATGCCATCGCAATTAGCTAATAAAATGTTGATACACTGACTCATTAATGGTGAAATTAATATCAAAGATAAGAACTATCAGTAATTCCGTGCTACGCAATACTAAGTAAGAGTCATAAAAATAAATTAATACACGGTTGTGGTTTTGTCTTTCTGTGATTGAGTTTTACGTCGGATCAGATAAAATTTTGAGACTGACTCCGTAAAAAGTCTTTGTTATCAGGAGCCACACAAAACGTATTCTACCCACCCCCGGAAAAGACTGAAGAGTGAGATTGGGCAGGTGACTTCCGGTCGCAAATCCATGGTCGGATAGAACGAGCAAAAAAAAAAAAAAAAAAAAAAAAATTACAAAAGTAGCAATTCACAGAGCAGCACTGTTGTTTTCAGGAATGAAAGGGTCTTTCAGTTTTAGCCAAACAAAACAAAAAAAAAATAAAATTTTTTCTCTAAAAGATGGAGATTTTTCTATTGTTTTATTTCTGTCCATTTTCTTGATATTGAATTTTGTTTGGTTAATTTGGTAATTAATGCCAGATGCTTGATGCCGTTGTCGCTTAATTGGTGGGGTTGTATTGGGGGGAAATTGGCCCTTCAGAGTGCTTTTTCCAACTAGTAAGAGAGATTTGGGGGAACTAACAATTGATAATCTAGACGGCAATTAAGTACCTTCAAAATCAATTATGACAAAATTATGATTCATAATTGAAAATCAAGTATCTTTTGTAAAAGTTTTTGCAATCTTTGTAAATCAATTTGAAAAATTTTTGTTTTCATTATGTAAATCCCTTACACGGACCAATGCCTCGAGCAATTGAAAGTTTACTACTTTACTCTTAGTGAAGTTTTCTTTCTTTTTTGTTTTCTCTACACAGTACAGACCTTTGATGGGAAAGAAAAGTGGAGTAATTGTTTCGAGACAAGAAGACATTTTTCACTTTTGTAAATCTTTCTGTTGTTTATCTACAATGATCCTGAAAATATTATTGCCCAACATTACTTAATTATTCGCTAATAATTATATATTAATTGAAGATTTGCTTTTTTCATTAGGGCAAAAAGCAAATGAACTTTTTTTTTTTTTCATCCATCAAAGCTAAAAGGTTGGAAAGTGGTGTGAGAAAAAGCATAAACTCTTTCGATTCCATAGTTTGAGCTCTTTTTTTTTCTATGTGGTGTACTGGTGTACACACGGGTACAGAGAGAGGGGGGTACTAATTTCCTAATTGGGGAGGTTAATGAGCTGATCCGCCGAATCGACTGCTGGTGCTTTAGATCCTAATTACAAAGGGTCATGTGATCAGTTAGGGATTACCGGAAGTAATGTTATACAGCAGAACTTAAAACGTAGCAGAGGCTAACGCATCACTACAGAAGCCAACAGAAGCCAACAGAACATAACAGAACATGACAGAAACTTCAGTAGTTCTAGAAGTAACAAGTTTTTCTAGGTCAACATGAAAAATTTTCCATTTCCGTAGTGAAGGAAGAAAATTTTTTTTTGTCCTCAAATTCAATTTCGCGCGATGGGTATTGCTTGTTTTGTTTTGTTCGTTCAAACTTGAGTTGATTTGTTCTTATTTTTAGTTCTCGCTAAATTTTGACAGCTTGATTTTATTCGGTGGGCCCAGCTACCCTTGAAAAATCCCACAGAAAAAAGAAGAACAAAAAAAAAAGTCTAGTGTAAAAGAACAGACAGAACCACTCACGAGGAAGGCTTCGCGCGCGCACAAGCACCCTCCCGCGCGCGGTTCCTGATTTTCAAGTAAAAAATTTTTTTCTTCTCCTGCCTCGACCCAGATACTTGGGTCGATCCCAAAGCCAACAAGGACTAGGGGGAGGCAAAGAAACTGGCTTACCCAATGGTTTCCAAATCAACATAGTCTAGGCCAATTGATTGGGAAGTCAAACTCGGAATCAGTTCAAGACTAGACTATTCTATCTAATATATTATGTATTTACAAGGCTAAGCGAGATTAGTTTGTGTTAAATAATCAACACGAGCATCACTAGGTCAAAAGTTATTAGATAGAGAGGAATTAAAGAAAGAAAAAGAATGGAAAGCCCTAATCGAATTCTCTCGCTACAGAATGTAACTTGTAACAACGTGCAAGGCAGGCAATAAATCTTTCAAAACTGAAGTGAAAATTTTTTTAGCCGTCAGAAGTACGAGTCAAGGAATTATTGCAAAAAAAAAAAAATAATACACAACAACATTAGCGCCCATGCCCTCATCTCAATAATAACAACAACAACAACAACAGTCAAAAGGAAAATAAAAATAACAAATAGCGAAAATTTTTTATACTGCAAAAACACTAATCGACAGATACTCATCGTGGTCGATAAACGAAGTAGAAACTTAAGTGAAGAAATTTCACCATAAGAAATAACAAACTGCCTTAATCAACAATTTGTAAACAGTTGAGTAGTCATCAAAACAAACGTGTAAAATAAAATGAAATTTTTATCAATCAGCATATACACAAACTATACTCTCTAGCCAGTGCTTCGACCCAACATGGGCCCATGAAATTATTTCTGTTTTCTTTGCTTTTTTACTGCTTTTTTGTTTTACATTATTTTTTTTTTTGCTCTCGTTCCACCCAGGCTCCGTGCTCCGTCCGCCTTGCTACGTCCTAAGTCCATAATTCTCAAACAAAAACAAATACAAATTGGTGTGAAACACTGTAAAAAATCCTAGTAGAAATAACCCAGTAGAACAATCCCAGTAAAACATTTAGTGCGAGACCACTTGATTTCCGCCAACCAGTGGCCACTGCACGGGGGCTACCCAAAAAAAACAAAAAGTCCACAACGAAAAGTGAAGTAAAAAACAAATTTTGCGAACCGGGGAACCCACATTTTGCTTTTACACGTGTCTCAGACCCAAATATCAGCGCATGTCACGTGGAAGCTCGCAGCGCGCCAAAGAAAAACAACCACAACCACCACCACCACCACCACCACACCTTTCGCAAGTGGATACCCTCGGAAATGGATCTTGCTTCAGTTTTTACTGTTTTTTTTTTTTTTTTTTGCTTTTGTTTGTTTCGGTCTCTGGTGAGGCAGCCATAACCAATCGAGGCATTGACCGAATTCAATCCTGTTTACAAAGAGCCAGCGATTACTCACCTTGATGCGTCATGCACCTGTGTAAAATTGGGACAGGCTACTCTTAGTAGGAGCAACAATGAGTAACCACCACCACCACAGTAGAATTGTTTTAAATTTTTTTTTTCTTTTTTTTTTTTTTGTTTTGTTAGTAAAATAGTATATGCATTGTAGAGAAATAGCAGTAAAAATTTTTTAGTTACTCATTTTTGCAAAAAAATCTATATAAATAAACCCTGGCTTCCTCCAAATACCCATTTTTCAATTTTTCATTTTTCATATATTCTCTTCTTTATTAATATTATAACTATAACAACTATTATCATTAACTTGATATCGAGTATTTTTCAATAACTCAACTGCATTTCATTAACTACTATAACGACTTAACTTACTAGTTGCAATTTATACTTTTTTCACTGCATTTTACTCATCACAACTAAATCAAAGAAAATGTCTGACATTGATTTTGCTTTTAACAATTATTGCATAGCTTGTGATAAATTGTGTCCTACCAATTCAATCTACTGTTCTGAAACTTGTAAATCAATTGATGAACAACAATCTTCATCTATAATAGATCAATCCCATCATAGTCATCATCAACATCAAGAACAAGGTAGTGATCACTATAATCATGAAGTTCATGATATGGTTTCCCCATTATTAACTCCTTCTTTATATAATAACTATGCTACCAACACTAATAATGTCAATGATTCTCCATTACTTTTATCTTCAAAGAATTATCAATATGAAGATTCTAGTGATGTTAACTATTTTGATTTGAATTATCTGGTTAGCCAATATGCCAACTCCAATGCTACTTCATCTACTAATATTGCTGATCATTTACCTTCTACTTCTCATAATTATAGAAAATGGTTGACTGCGTGTTTATGAGGGTTCAAGAAAATCTGTTGATGAAGAATATAACTAGAATTCTTTAATCTTTCATTTATCATTATCATATTTTTATTCTTACGAAGTATAGTCATGAAGCAATAGTCATTTTTTTTTTTTTATCATTATCATTATGGGGTTTCTATTTTTATTATTACATATAATCTATTTATATTGGGGTTTTTTTTTCTACTACTTTATTCTCTTTTTTTTTCTCTTTTAATCGGTTTAATAGAAGGTCTTTGTTTGCCTAACAAAATACAAAAAAAAATATATTTACAAGTTTTTTAATTCTTTTTTACTTCTTTTTTTTATTTTTTTTTATTTTTTTTTTATATAGTTCAATATGATAAAGCTTAATTAATTGTTTTTCACAATGTAGTTGAAGGAGATCACAATGGGCCTTGGTGGAAAAAAACGCACCATAGGTCCCACCACGAGGAGCTCTAGCACACAAAGAGTCGAAATTTCTTTCTTTTTTCCCTTCTTACCCCAATTCATTTCCTGTAGAATGTGAAAATTGTGTAGGATGAAAAGGAATGATGTTAATTACCTCCTCAATGATGGCGTATGAATTGATCGAAATCATAATACAAGGATCTAATAGAAGGAGCGAAAGAATAAAACACCAATTGAAAAGAGAAAAAATGGTGAAAAAAGAAAAAAACACACACCGTGATTCATATGAAATTATTAACTACTAGAGGAGTTGATAATTTCGCAGCGTGAATGATTAGCGAAAGCCTCAAATAACTTCCCTGTTTAGAAATGATAAATACCTCAATTGAAATCAATTGACAAAAAAAAAAAAGAACTCACACTGGTGAATTCAATTGACTGATAAGCTAGCTCGATTAATATATTCCCTCAAGTTAAACTATCGTCTCAATTTTGTGTGTGTGCGGTATTTAAAATAGAATAGCGTTGTATTTTGATAATCATCAAACTTATTATTCTACAAAAAGATATTGTACTTTTCATTGACTTGAGTATAAAGATGATTTACAATTGATAAGATGAATGAAATAATTAAAAAGGAGGAATCACAACAAATAGGTTTTCCGTGTATGCGTGCTTGTCATTCATTTCAGTCACTTTTGCAACCAAAGGTGTGTCGCACTGTCTTGTCATTTCTATGTCTATAGGTAGACTTATGGGTAGAGAAATTCAGTTGTTGTTTATACCTACTGGTGTATTCACGACCACCCAAGGGGGTTCTTATATATTCTTGTATCTTCTTGTAAGTTCCGTATATACGGTGTATTCTGTATGTTTCTGCATCTTCTGTGGCAATGGTTATTAAACGACTGTTTTCCCCTATTACATTCACAAAGATGATTTTGAAATTGAAAACAAAAAACAAAAAACATAAAACAAAAAAAAGACAAAAAAATGCAGAACATTGAGTTATACTTTTACTCTAATTTGCATAACTGTAAGTCGGATGTCATGCTGAACTGTGAAATGAAATCAATTATGAGTATGAAAAAAAATGTAGAAGCAGAATGACAAGTTAGTATATGTATCTTATAACCAACCTCAATTATCAGGATTACCCCAGATTTATTTCCTCTCTGGTACTGCATTGTTGAGAATATTTATTTTTTAATTTTTTTTTTTTTTTTTTTCATCTTTTTTTTTTTGTTTTATTTGTTTTCCCTTTTAAACTATTTTTATTTTTGGTTTTTAGAGTTAAAGCTAATAATAAAACAACAAAAATTGCCAGTAGCAACCACTAATATAACCGTCCCGTCCAGGTTTTTAAACATTTTAATGTTATTTTCAAACGAAAATTGAGCCTACAATTACTCCATAATCAAAGTCCTCTCTTCCCCGGACTATGGCCACATGTTTAAGAAAATTATAAGTGGAAAAAAAAAGAGAAATGATTAATACAACATAAACCATGTACATCGTCATTGCCCAACTACAGTACGTGAACGTCATTCATTTGATCACTGGTAGGTGGCATTGACTTTTTGGGATTTGGCCTGGGTTTAGCTGGCTGAGGTTTTAATAAGGTTGAGATTTTTATTGGTTGAGGTTTAACTTGGTTAAGATTTCAATTGGTTAACCTTTACTATTAATTAAGGTTTTAATTGCTTAATGGATTGGCATTGGTTAAGGTTTATGGGAATCGTTAAAAATTTACTTTTACCCGTTGAGAAATATTTTGCAAATGAGCAAAAAGCTTAGGTCGATTTCCCCCCCCCCTCCTGAAACCAAAAATACATAAACTGGAAAGAAATGGATCGGCCGGTCCAACTTACTTAGCCCGGCAGTACAATTTTGTTTTGCGGGCTCCGGCCAAACCAACAATTCCAGCCAAACAAATAAGCAAAAAAGAACAAGTTTTGCTCTCGTATGTACGGATGTCTATATGACGCCACGCTAACTTACATAAAATGAGTTCAGAACTTTTTCATCCACAAATTGACTTTATTAAAGTAATTGCATTAGCCATATAAGAAGATAGAAAACCGAGGATTTCCATTTTGTAAAGGTATAAGCAAGGCTTTATCAATTTTTAAACGTCAAAGGTCAAAAGTTGATTCTAGTTTTGAAACAATTGATGAAAACACTAATATTTTTGAGTATAATAAAGATTGTATGCAAGTGAATATCTAAAAATTGATCCTTATTTTTTCTTTCTTTTTGTTTCTCCCTTATATAAAGTGTGCATAGGAGAGGCTATATATAGGGTATATTCAATAGGGGTGGCAGTGAAAACCGGGTTTTTCTTAACTGGAATAGCAATTTCTAATTACATTAAAATACACTTTTTATAATCAAACTTTATACCTTTTACTTATTCATTTGGTTATCATTCATTTGATAAACAACTGAATAGAAATTAATGATATAGAAACTAATCTAGAATCACTCTGGGAAAGGTCTGAAGCAAAAAAAAAAAGTTTTGGTTGCGAATTCTTCTTGTGGGCTATTCGCAACGATTTCTCAGTTATAAGATAACCTACAAGTGTCCATACGGTTGGCATCCAAGTTTGATATACGTTGCCAATTTTCCCTTACCATACAACTGAATGGAAGGTACTAACATACATGATGTATGCCCACCAGTCAATTCCCAATATCACAAATTAGACGTGGTTGATTCTGATACGAAGATTTCAATTACCTAATCATACCTTGTTAGCCAATCTAACACACCCATACATCACCCATACGACTACTTTCTGCAACAACACTACTTTCTGCAACAACACTACTATATTCCCATTATGAATCCCTACTACGTACTTCCACTTTTGGATATTCCGTGAATACTTCCGTGCCTCAACGTCCAGTATTCTTACAGCTGAACTCTTAACCAGCATTCATATATCACCCATAAATCACCCATAAATCACCCATACATCACCCATACATCACCCCATGGTAAATCAACTACCGGACCAGTTGCTTAACAGTTAATACTACACGGAAAGTCAGTTCCTTTATCTCAGTCAAGATGCCGTTCATAATTTCAGAATTTAGCATCCAAGAAAAAAAATGGTTTTGTTTTTTTTTTTTTTTTTTTTTTTTTTTTTTTGTAGTCTCTTCTCACTTGGTCAATTCATATTAACTATAATTCTTAGCAATACTATCAACTGATAAAGAAACAAAGAAGGTCATCTTGGGATGACTCTTTATCTAAAAGTTTAAAGAAATGAAATGTATATGAACGTATATAAAGCATATTAACATACAAACAAAAAAAAAAAAAAAAAAAAAAAAAAAAAAA
>JAJMKE010000128.1:0-12136 GCA_030569195.1 Hyphopichia khmerensis
TTTTTTTTTTTTTTTCAACTAAATATTTCAAACCCGTATGCGGCTAGAGTTTGATAATTAGCCATATACTGCAATAGCTACTGTATTTACATTGAGATTCATAATAGGGGAATACCAGATATTAATGATAGCATTGACAGAATGGATCATGTATTAACGATACCACACCTGATGAGGGTGGAAAATAATGATAAGAATGATTCTAATACTGTACATACATCTGAGACATCAACTCAAATAGCATCAAATAGTGAAGATGATGGAGAAGACAGTGGAGACGAAGATAAAGAGCAAGAGGACAAAGAAGATGAGGACAAAGAAAGAAGAGAAGGAGGCGAAGAAAGAAAAGATGAAGAAGGCGAAGAACCAAGTATAAGTACTCCTACAAATGACCAACCATTAGTGACGGGAAGAAAAGCTGCCAGATCGTTAAGACTTTTCAGAGGAGATGCGATTAATTTAGATGAATTAATTGATTTAGAAAAGAATCTTAAAGAAGAACCACAAGCCATACCACCACTGAAAATTACCAATGTTATACCCAAGACACCAGAAACCCAAGAAACTGAAGAAACACCCATATCATCGGCCACATATTTCCCACATAATTTAACTGCCAAAGATGGAGATTTTAATAATAATAGTAATAGTAGTACTGAAGAAATATCCACACCAAATCCAACAATAACGATCAATGATAAATTAAGACTGACAACTGTTGAATATTTACCAAATAAGGATGATTTAGCACAAAGATTAACAGCAGATGTTGAATTTGATCATTCTAAAGAAGGTAGAATAACACAAATACAACGAGGATTAAAAGATTTTAAATTACAAGAACCAATTAAGAAGAATAATTATAAAAAACAAGTATTCCCATTAGCGGTTGAATTAAGACCATTTAAAAATAAAGTTGGAGGACATACAGCAATATTTCGATTTAGTAGAAAAGCAGTTTGTAAAGCATTAATGAATCGAGAAAATTTATGGTATGAAGCGGTTGAATTTCGACATCCAGAATTACTTAAATATATGCCAAAATATTTGGGAGTACTTAATGTTAGATATTCAAGTATAATAAATGAAGAAGGATCACCACCTAATATACCCAGCACACCATTTAATCATACCAAGACTCCAATGTCATCACCAATCAATAGTTTTAAAGAGGATGATTTACCACCCGAGGTTGTACTTGAAGATAATCGACATATGATACCTGATTTACTTTGGAAACAATATAATAATAAAAAGAAGAAAAAGAATAATGATGAAGAAGAAAACCAGTATAAGGAAGAAGAAGAAGAAGGTATACTGACCTTAGATAATATTCATAAGAGAGAACAATTGAGATTAAATGAAGATAATTTAGGATCAACATCTATAAATACTGATTTACAAGCCCAAGTAATACAAGAGGTATTTCCAACTAATGAAGAGATGTTTTCAATGGATGAAGAATTAATAATACCCAATCGAGATTATGAAAGGGGAAGAAGTAAGAAACATACTCGATTTGAAAGATTTATATTATTAGAAGATTTAACTGTTGATATGAGTAAACCATGTGCATTAGATTTAAAAATGGGTACTAGACAATATGGAGTTGAAGCTAATGAAACCAAGCAAAAACTGCAAAGATTAAAATGTAAACAAACTACTAGTAGAAAATTAGGAGTTAGAATATGTGGATTACAAGTATGGGAAAGACAAAAGAAACAATTTTTCACCAAGGATAAATATTTTGGTAGAAATATTAAAGCTGGTTTTAAATTTGCTAAAATATTAGCCAAATATTTATATGATGGATATACAACTTATAGTATATTAATTAAAATACCAATAATAATTAAACAATTACAAGAATTATATGATTTTTTCATTGAATTAAAAGGTTATAGAATGTATGGACTGTCAATATTATTAATGTATGATGGAGGTGATCATTTACAAAATAATTCAAATGTTAAAGTAAGAATAATTGATTTTGCTCAACTGGTTATTAAAGAACTGAATTTAAAAGGTATTAAATTACCACCAAAATATCCAAATTTATCAGATAATGGTTATTTAAGAGGTTTAAATTCTTTAATTACTTATTTTAAATTAATTTTTAAATTACTTAGTGGAGTATCATTTATTAATTTTGATCATGCTCAATCAATTTTAAAAATTAATAATTGGAATACTCATTGTAAATGGTTAGATGATTATGATAATTTATTAGAAAATGATCCTTTTGATATCGATTATCCAATCTATAATAATGATGATTATATAAGTGATTAGTATAGTTTAATAATTACATCATACTTTGTCTAAGAAAGGTAGTGCGCGAGTACATTGTTTCTCTTTCTGTTTCTTGTTCTGTTTCTCTTTCTGTTTCTTGTTCTGTTTCTCTTTTTGTTTCTCTTTTTGTTTCTCTTTTTCAGTTACTGTTCCCCTTTCAGTTTACTTTTCTTTTTCTGGTTCTATTTCTGTTTCTCTATTTAAATGCCTCAAGCGTTTGTTGAATATGAAACTTAGGTGTAACCACTACCAACAATCACGGGATGGTCATGATATTGTAAAGCCTGGATTAGATGAAATCTATAGATTTAACCTAGATTCCTACTAAATTTCTACAATAGGGATTTAATTTCTACAATACAACCTTGACTAATACAATAGTACCTTTTATATAAAAAAAAGATTCATAAGATACTCTATGAAGTCATGATGTCTCGGACGCTCTCGAGGGGTAAGACCCGAGTTACCCTTTTCTGCAATACGTCAATTTTAGTATCGAGACAATCACCCACCAGTCCTAAATAGTATATATATATATAAATGGATATATATGTATATACAAATAGACATACAAATAGACATACAAGTATAACAGCAAAAAAGTTAATGGCATAAAAAGCATATTAAGAAATTACCAAATTACCGCTAATAAACAAAAGAAAAAGAAAAAAAACACTAACAAAACACTAACAAAACAAAAATACCACTAACAAAACAAAAAAAAAAACAAAAAAAAACAAAAAAGAATAGGAAAAAAAAAAAAAAATTTTTTTTTTTATTCTAATACAAAGTATATAAACTCCAAATTCCACTCGAGTTTTATTCTTTCTTATTTCTCTTTACTGATTTTTATATATTCATTTACTATTGCTGCTATTTGGTTTAATATACTAATCCTATCGGTCAAGTATTTCTGAAAGGTATTATATACTTTAACTTCAAGTGCTTTTAAGTGCTTGTACTAAGTATACTCTTTTTTTTTTTTTTTTTTTTTCTCTCTGTCTTTTCTCAACCATTACAAAAGTTGGACCCACCAAAGTTATACTGACTTTACTTTTACAAAACTTAATTAATAAACTTAATTAATAAACTGAATTAATAAAACTGAATTTGAATCTACAATAGAGAATGAAGTAAGATGCCATTTCTAACTAAGAAAAAATCATCATCTTCAACTTCATCTGCTTCATCTGCAGCCAACTATACTACAAATCAACCTACTTCTTTTGTAAAATTTGATGAAAAGAAGGATTACGTACGTCGTTGTTCAATTAAAGGTTCTTGTGGAGATGGTTCAAAACATTGTCCTACTTCAGTATCTTTTTGTTTAGGTTCTAAACATTAGGGGTGTTTTTGATTGATTTACTTGTTACCGTTGTTGTTTTTTTTTTTTTATCTTCGTTTTTTTGTCTTTTGCTTTTTTACCTTTTGTCTTATCCTTTATCTTTTGTCTATATATTCTATTTAGTTCTATTGTATTATTTTACCTGGGTTTTCTTTCTCTACTGTTATAATTTTTTTGGTTATCGTTTACTCGTTTGTTATATTTTCAATATAAAAAAAGTTAACAATTAAAGATTTTGCGGGAATTAATTTATTAATTGTAAATTTCGCAGACAAATTTAGAGTTAAAACAAGCTATTACTAAAGTGTAATATGGTAAACTGTAATATGGTAAACTGTAATATGGTAAACTGTAATATGGTAAACTGTACAATGTGTAAACTGCAACAATGTGTAAACTGTAAAAGAAGGAAGTACGTGCAAATGTTCAATTGTTATTGTTGTGGTCGTGCACTTCTTTCGTGCACTTGTCAAAACAATCTTTTCGGGCTTCAAATTTGAAATTACCAGTAAAAAAATAATTGCATTTGGTAAATCTCATTAGCAATACTAAAAAGCTACAAGCATTTATAGTAAACTACAGATGTTTGAATAATTGTAGAGTCGAAATTTAATCATGAAAGTACATTCAATTTCAACTGAACATATTATTCTCTTCTTGTTCTGCCAGGCTAGAGAGTACGCACACACTAGGAGCTTATAAAAGGTCGGCATGTACGATCAATGTAAGTACCTGAATTAGCATAAAGAAGTAGTTGGAAAGTTTTAATGTTGTTTGGCATCGCAGTGTTTATATAGTAATTGGTGGTAGTGTGCGAATTAATATTTTCCATCCATAAACATATAAACATATAAACATATATATATATATATATATATATATTCATATACATATACATATACATATACATATATATATATATATACATACACACATATACACACACAATGTCTGAATCTTCTACGCCAGCACCAATACCCTCTTCATCCAATTCAATCACTTCAAATACTTTTGAAAAACAACGTGATTTATTACTACAAGAAATTACTACTAATCTTGACTCGGTGGTTAATAACTTGGAAATTTTAAATCGTAACTTGAATACTAGTGTTCAGGTTGGTAAAGAATTCGATAACGTGGGTAGATTATGGAATTTGTTTTATGATGGTATAAATGACTTGAAAAAAAGACAATCTCCTGATGATCAAGAAGTTGATCACGAGGATGATAATCAAACTCATGATGATTAAATTACTCCTAATTAATTATACTTACAATTTTAATGCTCAATGTTCAATACTCAAAATTTAATGCAATGTTCAATGCTCAAAAATTAACTTCATTAAACTCCTGGCTCCCCGCAGGTATCACGAATCTCCGACTATACAATTAAACTTTTTTCTCCCTTTATGGCCTATTCTTTACCCTTTGGTATTCTCCTATATAAAGATGTTTATACTAGCACTTTTCTTAACCCTTTCTCAATTCTTTCTTAGTATCAATCATGAAAGCAATCATTTATAAAGGTAATCGTGATATTGAATATACTACTAATCATAAAATCCCCCAAATTAATCATCCTTCAGAAGTTAAAATAAAAATTGACTATTGTGGAATTTGTGGTTCGGATTTACATGAATACTTAGATGGTCCCATCTTTATGGCTCCTGAAAAAAATTCAATTACAAATGCAAAATCTTTTGGTCAAATAATGGGTCATGAAATGTCCGGTACAATTGTAGAAATTGGTGATGATGTTTCTAATTTATCAATTGGTCAATCAGTTGTGGTTGAAGCTTTGGGGTCTTGTAATGATAAATATCGTTATTCTTCAAATTCTTCCTCTTCCTCTTCCTCTTCCTCTATTAAAAAATGCTCGGCTTGTATCGATGGTATCTATAATAATTGTGATGAAATTGCTTTTAATGGTTTGGGGTTATGTGATGGTGGATTCTCTGAATTCACAGTTGTTGCTCAAGAACATGTTATTCCTTATGATAATTCAAAAATCCCACCTTCAATTGCCGCATTAACTGAACCTTTAAGTGTTTCATGGCATGCAGTTAGAACTTCGGGATTTGAACCTCATTTTCAAGCTCTTGTATTGGGTGCTGGTCCAATTGGTTTGGCAACTATTTTATCATTAAAAGCAAAAGTAAATAACCCTTCTCAAATTGTGGTTTTAGAACCAGCTTTGGCCCGTCGTAAATTGGCTGAACAATTTGGTGTTAATACCTTTGACCCTTCAAATTACTCTCTACAAAATATTTCTGAAATTATTCTGCAATTGAAAAAATTATCAATTGATGGGTTTGGTTTTCATCGCTCTTTTGATTGTTCTGGTATCCCATTCACTTTTAACGTGGCCCTTCAGGCTTTAAGAACTGGTGGGAAATCTACTCAATTAGCAATTTGGCCAAATAAACCAATTGATTTTTACCCAATGTCGGTTGTTTTACATTCAACTTCAATCACTGGTTCTTTAAGTTATGTAAGACAAGATTTCGAAGAAGTTTTACAAACCTTAAGCTTAAATACTATCCCTTTACATGATGCTAAACAATTGATTACAGCAATTGTTTCAATAGATAAAGGTGTGGAAAAGGGCTTGTTGGAATTATTGGAAAATAAACATAAACATATTAAAATTTTAATTACTCCAAAAGAAAATATGGAAATTATTAGTAGTATTCAAAATAAAGTTAACTAAACTCTATATTACTTAATCTATATATAGCTAATGCAAATTGAATTGAAATGCAAGTATTTTGTTTGATTTATCATTTTCGTGATAAATTCTTATGTAATGAATCTATTTTAACCCTCTTACTTAATCCAACCCTACTAGGTAATTGAGCCCGATTTGTTCTTGAACAAATATCTTTCAATGAAATATTCTTTCTTTTCAAAGATATTCCTGAAGTATTTTCGGTCCTATTTTTTGTCCTCGATATATTGGTTTCAATATCGGGTGATTCTTCCTTTTGATTGCCTGATTTATCTTCAAAATTCTGATTTTCATCATGACGCTCCTGGACTCTTGACTCCTCAACCGGTTGAAGAACCGGTTCCTCCACTGACTTGGAAGTTGGTTTTTCCGAGACCGTCTCAACTACCCCCTGAGGCTCTATATTCTCTTCTTGGGCGATTTCGGCCTGTGATACCTCTAAAATACTGGTTATTTCATTGGAATTATCATCGGCATCGTCATCAATTGCAATCGTTGTTTTGTTTGGAGTGCAATAATCTCTACTATCGAATTCAACTTGCTGTCTCTTTTCTACCTCGTGATTAATCAAAGGCTCTTCATCAAGGGACTGCGTATCATCGTATTTTTCACTGAATTCCTCTTGGGGTGCGCCAAAATGCTCTTCATCTTGATCCTCGATTCCATGTTCAGATTCATGATAACCACCAGTATCATCATAATGAGCTGAGTTGTAATGGCTTTGTGAACTATGAACGAAGACTTCTTCATTTCCTAGTTGCGAATCATAATAATACTCTTGTGATTCTGTAGCAAGTGAGTTTTGTTGAGATGGTAAGGTTAAAGGCCCTGCTTGAACTTTCGTATCCACAGGTTCTTCAATGGTGTCCATAGTCTCATCCACTATTGGTCTAATAGTTGAAGTTCTGGATGAAACGTTTGACGTTATTGTTGGAGATAGATACTCTGGTTCATCCTCACTGTTTGCAATCTCATCACCTTCATCTTCTATATCATGCTTGATTACAAATGTTGGTGCCTCACTAGAATTAGTGATTTCCGAGATTGACATTTTGTTTCTGATACTATTATCTTTCATGTTGTTATTTAAATCAACATTTTCTACCTCATTCCTTACGTCATGTGGTTCCTTACTTTTCAAGGTCTGGTCAGAACTGGACTTAGGTGCCTGTTTTAACGAAGCATCTTCAACTGCAACGAATTCTTTCAAGGAATTGGAACCTTGATATGCTGAACCAGCAGCATTCATCGCGTTCTTTGGGGTAGTATTTTGAGCTGTCGAATTGGTCTTTTGGCTCACTCTTTGCAGACCGTCAGGTGATGATGAGGCCGATTGTGATGAGACAAGTTTCTTCAAATCAAGAAAGTCACCTGGTCCACTCAAGAGTTTATCATTTTGTTGAGACTTTGGTTTATTTGTATCAATTTCTCCCAAGGGCACCCTCTTGCAATCATCACCAGCTGATTGTAGTAGGCGGTTACGACGTGATCTACCTATTATATCTAGAAAATCCAAATCATCATTTTGCTTCTGTAATCCGTAAACATGGAACGTCGAAGGTCGTTTCTTCTTTTTCTTTTGATCTTTATCGATTGGGGTGAATTTTGTAGCGTTAACATTTGAAGTAGATTTGAATAAATTTGAAATCAGATCTGTCTGGGCAGCTCGAGTATTGGTGTGATTTTGGAACAAGGCAGCTTTGGGTGGTGACTTCAAGTCCCACAAGTTCTCGTCAAACCTTCCCATTGGGCTATGGTATTCTTTTCAGCTGTGTTTAGTGAATGTGATCAATCGTTTTAGTTGCAAGAAGTTTCTTTTTTACTCTCAGTTTTCAATTTTAATAATGTTTGTAAACAGAGCGTGCACACACCAATACACACACCAATACACACACCAATACACACAACGCGTATATATAATCATCAAGAGATCTTTCTAAAGTCACAGTTAGCTTACACTTTTCCTCTTCATTGGCCCATTCATCACACGAAACGTTAATCATATTTTTTTTGATTATGCCTTGCAATATGTTTTACATTGAGAGCTCTTTGTACGTATCCTTTTTGTGAATTTTTCTTTTGACACGGTCATAATATGATATCTATCTTACATTTGAAGGTGTGTTAGGGAAGAAGTTGCAGTCAGAGTATTATTTTATAGACTTTCGTTGAAGGGGTATTTATCCTAGTGAGCAAAGAAAGATTATTGATTAGTTGGAATTCACTAATTGAGGACCATTCGTTTTAAGTCATTTTGGTTCAGAGGGTTTAAACCTTCAAATTTTACCCAGTTCCTTGAGCCCCAAAGTTTTCTATAATGTTATAATCACCAAACTGTTGCCGGTAGAACGTTGAGCAAAAACCTCCGTACATCTAGTGTTTAGTTAGGGCAAAAAATGAATTGGCTTTGCTAATACTTTAAAGTTGATATTTGGCTCTTTTTGAAAAGGCCGCATGATTCGATAAGATAATAATTGTTCTAAAATTGTAAGACTAGCATTTTTAGATTGAGAAGTTGGGTTAAATTAGAAATTGTGCTTTATGTTTTCAACCAGGTAATCTAAGGATGGGTATTTTGTTTAAACTTTGGGATTCACCCCAGTTTTAAACTTATTTAAGGTTTAACAAACGGAGAACATTAGTTTCTATTAAAGACCGGTACCATGTCCCGGATATGATTATCAAAAATTGGTTTAAAGAAATGAATATGGATATGCATAACAAAGCAGCATTTCAATTACACTGTTCTCGATATGATCTAAATAATGTTAACAGTTTTAGTGATGCAATTAACTTATTGATTGTGTATGATTGACTTTGAAGGCGACTGCGATAAAGCAGTTTAAAATTGTCTATTATTTTATTTTTTAATGCTTTTACTTTTCAAAAGACAATTAAATAAACTATGAAAAGGGGTTAGGTGATTACTTTCTTGAAAGTACGTTTTCCCATTTAAAAGTATGCATACTGGAGTTTGGGGTCTTTGGGGATCATTAATGGGAACAACAATTCACACGGAGAAAATGACTTTGTATGGGAAATTAGTAATTACTAATGAAAAATTTTTTGCTTTTGTCATTGGATTGATACTGGTGATTTACTCCATTATAGTTTATTTCGTAATTAGAAGGTCAAGATTAAATTCAGGCTATTCTTAAGGATAGATCAGTATATGCTATATTTGTATATGCGATGAATTTATGTTTGTTCTTTTGGCATGAGAAAATTATGGAACCTTCGCAGAAATACGAGATTCTTTGAGATGGTACTTTATTTGGCGGTAATTTTTTTCAATTCTTTCCCCTACTATTGTAAGAACCTTAATAGATTTATAGTTTATGAAGGTCATAAAGGGGTTCACGAAATAAGGTTTTAAGGACGGTATATTGGGCTTCGATGGCATAATGTATGGAAAGTTTTGTGAATGACGGGTCTTTCTTTTTTTTTTGTACGTATATTGTTATGATGATTATTTTTTTTTTTTGCTTGATACAAAACAATAAAAAATACTAACTAATTGGGAAACTGTCAATGCAACAAGTTAAATAAGGTTTTAAATATCTATTAAAAAATACAATCATATAGACTCAGAACTAAAGAGATTTTTTTTTTTTCTTTTTTTTTTATAACAATTTTGTTGTTGTTGTCTTAATCTTCCTTCATTACATAATAATACATTTGGCACAACCAGATTTTTCGTTTACTTCTGGATTTTTAGTAGATTGTTCATTTCTTTTAGTAGATTGATCAGTAGTTTGATCAGTTTGACTTTCTTTTGATTCTTGTTTTGGATCTTCTTTTGGAGCGAATCTAAGAGCAGTTTTAGCAAAAGTTTCACCTTGAACTTTAGCTATTCTTAATTCCAAATCACTTGGTTGTCTTGAACCATCAGGACCAGCAAAAGTACCAGCTCCATAAGGAGAAGCACCATGAACTTCTTCAATATTAGCCATATCTTCAAAAGCAGCATAACCAGGAGGAATGAAAACCATACCATGATGAACCAAGAAACTTAACATATTTCTAATAGTAATTTCTTGACCACCACCTAAAGTACCGGTTGAAACGAAAAAACCTGCTGGTTTACCATGTAAAGCACCTTTTGCCCATAAACCACCAGTTGAATCAAAAAATGCATTCAATTGAGCAGGAGAATTACCAAAACGAGTTGGACAACCGAAAAGAAATGCATCATAATCAGTTAAAGTATCAAGATTTGCAATTGGAACATTTGAATCTTTAGCAGGTGCATTAATTAATTGAAGTATATTATCAGAAAGTGTTTCTTGAACTTGGAAAATATCTACATCACTAGCTAACTTAGAATCAATTACCCCTTGTTGAACTGACTTTGCCAAGGTATTAATATGACCATAGGTTGAATAAATAATAATTGCAACTTTCATTCTTATTAAAAATCTAATCTTAAGCAAGAAAAAAAACAGTGCCAGCTAGATCTTGAAAAACGGATATTCAAGCAATTTAAACGATTGTTTCGTTTTAAATCGCACAGCTAATACCTAAGTATATATATATATAGGTACATTACAAACTACACGAAGGGCAGAAACCTACAAAAGGGTTACAATACAGATTAGTCAAACAAAAACAGAAAAGCCATCAAAAGTACCAAACAGCAAAAACAACAGCAAAAACGAAAAAAAAAAGAAAAAAAAAAAAAAAAAAAAAAAAAAAAAAAAAAGAAAGAAATGAGAGAAATCGTAAGAGACTTCATTATTCATAATTTTGTCATGTTGTATTACACTCCTACATCGATAACCCGTATGACCACCTGTACTTCTATTACTATAATCAGTAGTAATGAATTATTATTATAATAACAATAATAAACTAAGTACTCTCTCTCTATTTTATAATTTTATAATTATTAGTAACAATTATTTTTATTAGTAACAACAATTTTATTTGTAAAAAATTAGTCAATTGGTGCACTTCCATACAAAAAAACTTGGTAATAAATTACAAAAAATGAGATTTACTAATAAAATGTAATGAAATATACTAAAATTTTCAGTCCTCGCACTGTAAAAGCAAGTATCCACTGTTTTTACTAGTAGGGTTCAAATGCTTTAGCTAAACTAAAAAAGAAACGAACAAAGCAAAACCAATAAAAAAAAAAAAAAAAAAAAAAAAAAAAAAAAAAAAAAAAAAAAAAAAAAAAAAAAAAAAAAAAAAAAAAAAAAAAGAAGCAGTAGCTTTTAAGTAAATCTACATTAAGCACAAGTATATATATATATATATATCTATTTCATTCCTTTCAATTTGAATTTTTTTTGTCTTTCCTTATATTAGAATTGTGTTTTATATCTATATATCATAAATAAAATACAAATACATATCAATACATAGTACAATGGCTCCAAAAGTTGCAATTATCATCTACTCTCTCTACCAACATATCGCCACCTTGGCTGAAGCCGAAAAGAAAGGTGTTGAAGCTGCTGGTGGTCAAGCTGATATTTTCCAAGTTCCAGAAACTTTGAGTGATGAAGTTTTACAAAAAATGCACGCTCCACCAAAACCAGATTATCCAATTGCTGATACTGAAACTTTGGTTAACTATGATGCCTATTTACTCGGTATTCCAACCCGTTACGGTAATTATCCAGCTCAATTCAAAGCTTTCTGGGATTCTACTGGTGGTTTATGGGCTAAAGGTGCTTTACAAGGTAAAGTTGCCGGTGTTTTTGTTTCATCCGGTACTTTAGGTGGTGGTCAAGAAACTACTGCCATTAACTCATTATCTTGTC
>JAJMKE010000129.1:0-12019 GCA_030569195.1 Hyphopichia khmerensis
TTATAAATTCTAATTTTCTCGCCTCTTAGTCGCCGTTGACTAAGTCATTTCACACTCTTTTTCTTCAACTCAGTGGTTTTTTCTAACTTTCCACTTTACACGTTTATATAGTTTTTCTCTATCTATTCTCTTTATAGTCTTCTATATATAGTTTAGACTTTAGAAAAATATATGAACATATATGTGAAAAAAAAAAAAAGAACTGAAAAAAAAAAAGAAAATTATTGAATAATTATACTTTTCATACCTCCAGGGTATACTTCAAACGCATAAGTTTACTATGAAAAGGTCAAATTTGTTTTTTCTTAGAAACAAAATCAAAAAAAAGTAGTCCATAAGAATAAAAAAGAAAAGGGAAATTTTCAAAATCATTTATATGGTTCAATGGTGCTTGTAGACATTAGAATGTTCCGGTTAATTAAAATTTATTAATGAACTGTTTGATGTTTTTTGTTTTTGGTTTTTGGTTTCGTGTTTTCATGTTCTTCTTTTAATTAGATGACTCTTTAATTTGTTGTAAAAAAATGTTGATAAAAAAGAATTACTGAAGAAGAATTATCTATCGTATCAAACCAAATCATTAGTCAGTAGTGATTAGCAGTCAGCAGAAACATCAGGCTTCTTCAGTATATGCTTCCTGAAAGGGCCAAAACTTAAGAAAAAAAAAAACAATAAAATGAAAAGAAATGAGCCAAACCCGAGATGTTGGGCACATTCAATACCTCTATACCATCACAACCATATATGAACTGCTCAGAATCAAAAAAATGATATTTCATTCAAATGCTATTTTCGGCTTTAGATACTATTTCTTTGAATTTTGGTTCTGTCCAGTTCCATATCCTCCTTTTAATATGCTGCAAATATGGATGGCCACTAATGATTGGTGCATATTCTTTGGAAACAGATATTACAAAGCTCTTTGGGATCTCTTCCATCCAATGTATACCGAGATATTTAGTTGTTTCAGTGATAACACGATACTTTAATTCTTTTTGAATGAGTTATTAGAGCTACGAGGATCAAAATTGTATATTCATAATATAGATATAAGAGAAGAGAAGATAACAAAAAAGTAAAACAAAATGTTTAAGATTTTACTTATTCTTTAGGAATAAGAGAGCCGAATCTCAAATGAGATGGGAATCCTTCGAGAAAATGAAAGATAGACCATACAATTGTTTGTTTCCAAGGAACTCTATATTTGATCAATCTTGGTAAAGCAACAATACTATATTCAATGATATGAGCAACATAAACAAAAATTGTTACCAGTTTGAAATTTTTTTCAGTCCAAGCATAAAAATTAGCTAAAAACTGGGGTACATATGGCAATACTTTAGAGAAAATTGGATCATTATTAACAGTTTTTCTAATCAATGTTGGATTTATACATCCAATAAGAAGAATAATAGAAAGGAAGTAAATAATCCAACCATCAATACCTGGAGTTAAAACTTTCTTAATTTGAACATGTGAATATCCTTGTTTATTAGCAGCATATTTTGCCATTGAAATTAATTTTGATTTGATATCACCAAAACTACCAACCTTAATCCCTTCATCTTCAGGAATATCATCCCAATTCAAGTTAACTACCTCAGTTTTACCAGTTTCTTTGGATTTATAAGTAATTGAAATATCCTTTTCGCTAACATCAGAAATCTTAGCTGATCTGTCCTCAATCTTATTAACCGAAACTTTTCCATATACAACAACGTAATCGAGTACACTCAATTGATGGTCCCCGTTCATATGGTATATGATTCTTTCCTTATGTTCACTCATGTCTACTTCAATTGAATGTCTTGAATAAAGAAGCTTGAATGTCCTTTTATCTGATCAAATCTGCTTATGTTTTTTCAAAAAATATCGCTTTCCCTCGGAAAATGCACCTTTGACCCCTTGCGTATGTTCCGGCTTCCGGTGCTCATTTCCTAATTAGGAAGTCTAGAAATATTTGGTGTATGGATCTTTTTTCTGTTGAATGCGGCTGGCTGCCTTGTCCGTCTGCAGGAGTGGTATGATTACATAGAATTTTTTTGTTAATCGTATGCTTTTACATGAGACTTTTCCATATATAAGAATAGCCAGTTACTGCAAAAAAAAGAAAAGAAGATTGGAGAGGTTTACGAAGAGCATTCTAAAATGTCAACTTTAACATATATTCAATCGAATACGGGGGGAGGTACCGGGGGAGGTACCGGGGGAAGTACTGGGGGAAGCCCAAAACGGAAGCAAATTAGAGAATCATCTAACGAACTATATCACTGTTCAACCAATCAAGATAAAGAGACAGTTGATATCAAGACTTTGCTAACGGCAGAGCCGATAAGTTATGTACATTGGTATGATGATATAGTGAATGGGATAACGGGGACTAATTTTGAACAGTTCTTGGTAAGTGATTTGATGCCAATTGAAGGAGAGTATAGTGATTATGTATCAAGAATCAATTTGGCAAATGAGTTATGTCAAAATAATGAAATGGCCAACATATATTTGAATGAAATCATATATGAATCACTTGAATATGAAATTAAAAACTTGATGCAACCAAATTGTTTAGCAAGTGAAAATTTTGAAATATTAAAAGCAGCATATTCATCAAAGTTAAATGCATTTTATTTACTTGATTTAGAAAGTAAATTTGATTTTGATCCAAATAATATATTGATTTTTTTACATAATTTGGATTCATTATCTAAACTTTATTATCATATTTTTAAAGAACCTGCAACTTCAGATTTAAAGATTCAATGGATAATGAATGCTTTAAATAAAAATAATTTATTGAATAAACCAATAATTGATCAAATTCAAATTGATTGGGGTAAAATTTCAAAAGATCCTTATTATATTAGAACCATTCTTACTAATTTCCTGTATATCTATAAACATAAACGGATTAGAAATCCTTGATTGTCTTTTATTCCCCTTCTTCCCCATTTAGTTCATCTTGTTTCTTTGTTTTATTTAACTATTTTTCAAATCCACGAAGTAATGATTCTTGATTATTGTAGATTTCCTTCAAACTTTCTCTTTTAATAATCCTCTCAATGTTTTTAAGAAAATTACCAATTCTTTATGTTCGTCATATTCATTTTCTAATAAATCAATTATCTCTCTCCCCAATTCAGGATTGGATTGTTCAACTTTTAATGACTCACCTCCAACATTTACATCACACCATACTTCTCGGTCTATATCATGAGGATCAATATTATTAAATACAAATCGAAGTATGTTCTCCTTCATTACTTCAATTTTTAACCCTAAATATAATTCATACTTTAATAATTCGGGATAATCTTTTTCAACTTGATCAGCCAAATTCTTCTTCAGCATTTCATATTCATTCGTTAATTTGGTTATAGATTCATTTAAATCATCAATTTCTTTACTAACACTCCTCTTCAAATCTTGTAAATGCTGCTCTTTTTTATTCAAATCATCAACTATAATTTGTTGATTTTGTAAATCTTCTAATGTCTTACCTATTAATTCTTTGGTTTTTTCTACTTTCACCTTCATCTGTTCTATACTTCGACTCATAGATTGCTCTTGGTTCTCTAACTCGTGTACTTTTACATAATGCTTTTGTTTGTCATTCATAATATTGGTTCTCTTATCAACCAAGGAATTCTCTAATCGAACGTAAAATTCGTCCATTTGCTTCTGCAATGTTTCAAACTCGTCAATATAGGATACTGTATGTGGTGCCAATGCACCGTAGGTACCGGTATTCATCCTTTAAATGTCTTTCTTTGATTGAACTAGTCCGAATGGATACTCTGATCTTGTTGTTTTGATTTTTCAGTGTTGTTTTTTTTTTTTGAAGTCTCGTTTTAAATCAACTTTTTTTTTTTATTGATACGCGCCAGTTGAACTACTTCATCAATCCATATTCTTTACCAATGGCTAAACAGATAGATTCATTGCATTACCCTGATTCAGAGGATCTCCAGTCGATAAGACTTCTTACATTCAATACTTGGGGGCTTAAATATGTATCAAAGCTTCGTGAACAAAGACTTCGGGCAATTGCTGATCGTTTAGCAAATCCAGATACTGATGATGATAATTATCACGTTGTTGCATTACAAGAGGTATGGTGTGAAGGGGATTGGAATTACTTCGACAAAGTTTGTCGAGAGAATTATCCATATCGCAGAATCTTTAAGTCGGGTATAATATCTGGTCCTGGTTTGGCAATTCTTTCTAAGATTCCAATTGATGAAACTTTCTTATATAGGTTCCCAGTTAATGGTAGGCCATCTGCATTTTTTAGAGGTGATTGGTTCGTTGGAAAGTCTTTGGCAGTTACGCTATTGAAACCTCATAACTCAACGTCAGCTCCCTTGGCTTTACTAAATAGTCATATGCATGCTCCATATGCTCAATCTGGAGATGCAAGTTATTCAACTCATAGAGCTTGTCAAGCCTGGGATTTATCGAAAGTTGTTAAAACTTTGACTAAGGCGGGTTATGCAGTAATTCAAGTCGGTGATTTGAATTCAAAACCTGGTTCGTTACCTTATAAGTTATTTACAGTGGAAGGTGGATTAACTGATTCTTGGGATGTTTTAAATGAGAAGAATCCAATCAGCTCTTCTGAATTAAGTAAAATGAGTCCTTATGATCAAATATTGAAAGGTGGTATCACTTGTGATTCTCAGTTGAATACTTGGAGAGCTACAAGAAGATTGGATGAAGCTTGTAGATTAGATTATGCTTTAATCGACTCAAAGTTAATTAAACCAATTGATGCAAAAGTTAGGTTTACCGAAACTTTACCAGATCCATTAAATTGTTCATATTCCGATCATTTTGCTTTCAGTGCTGATTTTATAATTGCTAATCAAAATGAAAGCTTTATCGAAAAGCAAGATAGAACTAATGAAAAATTCGAAATTTATCAGGATTTAATCTCGGAAATTCAACTGTATCGTAACGAAACTATCCCTCAACAATCAAGATGGCGTAAGTGGCATTTCCTTATATCAATACTTGTTGTGATCTTGATTCACATCGGAATCACATGGGCAGCAATTCGTAGACCATGGTCTACAGTATTACTATTGCTTTTAAGCACCATTGTTGGTATTACTGGTGTCATTAATGGAATGATTTGGTATTTTGGGGTTAGATCTGAACTGAGAGCTTTACAAGAAGTTCAAATGGAGGTTGAAGACAAATTTTTTTCAATAAAAAATGAATAATTTATAGAGTCTCGATAGATTATAATTAGTAATTAATCATTATTCAGACAGAATGTAGATCAGAAGTGCATTAGCTTTGACTATCACTTGAATCAGTCCAACTCGTGTATTTACTAGCACTCTTACTATCATGTTATCGTCATGAGCTTCATATTCAGTTTATTTGGTTTAAAAGTAATAAGGTAAGTAGTCACATCATTAATTTCAGTGGTACTTTGACACCTCTAGGGCAAAACTTACATGAAACTCTTTAAATATAAGGTATTGACTGTTCTTAAACTACCTATGTTGAATGAGCTAGACTTTTATGAAAACCGCATTTCACTTCTTATGAGCTACTTTTCAACCCACCAAACTTATAATAGTAACATAGGGAGTTTATAAAGTGCTCTTTAATCCTCGCTGATATAACTTACACAACTACAGAAAGAAAAGATCCAAAAGGAAAAGTATATATATTGGAAATAAAAATGAAAAAAAAAAACCAATTTAACTTATATACTAAAGAAAACCCAAAATCCAGACACTCAAACAGTAATTTCAAACAAGACGCAACCCTTCTGAAGATAAATTTGTAATCTGTTGATAAATTTGTTGATAAACTTCTGTTGATAAAATTGAAATTGTGTTGATAAAATTGAAATTGTGTTGATAAAATTGAAATTGTGTTGATAAAATTGAAATTGTGTTGATATATATATTCAACTGCTTGTAAAAACCAAAAAACTCACGAATAGTACTCTCCCAAGACATCTCCAACACGATACAAATCCCTTATTTCCTGTAAACCCAAACCAGTAAGGGAAATATCTTGTGTGTATTCGATTATATTCGGGGCTAATTTCGAGCTTTTTAGCTCTACTCTTAGCCAGCCCCTATCATAATTTTTAGATTTTTTAATGGGAAATTCATCCCTTTTTATATTCTTTGGCTTGAGGCTTAACAAAGGAATTTCACAGGCCAATCTCAAATACCTACGACAACCCGCTTGGTGTATACAGGAATCACCCCCTGGAAAAGCATTTTGCAACCGTTTAACGGTCAAAAGTATTTCAATGGTGGGAAACATAAATGGCTGCTGGTTTACAGTCAGCCAACTATGCAAGCATTATCAAGTTGAAATTTGCAGTTAATTGAAGTGTATTTATGGTACCATTCTATATAGTGAAATCTCGATATGAGATAACCTCATCTTTTTGGGGGCCTCAGGATTCTTTCGGGTTGGTTCTATATTCAGTATAATCGTTTTCAGCCAAAGTATCCTTAGTAGGATTTCTGACTTTCATGAACATTTGTGTATTTAACTTTATCAGAGAAAGTAGTGATTGAATCTACAGAATGAGGATACGTTCTTCTATTGATCTCATTATTTGATTGTGTTTTCTTCTTTGAACCAAGTAGAACCCCTAAGTTATTGACTAGTATTTGACTAGACGAATTAAGTAAAGCTAAGGAAACGATGTTTCGAGATTCAAAACCAAGACTAAGGCGATGCTTCCAATTTAGCACTTTGCCCAATGTCTGTCAATCAGCAACTACTAAATTTTAGTTTGTGGATAAAAGGCGATAAGATATGTAGTAGCTAAAGTTCAGCTTACAATTTATCACAGCTTTTAGTATGAACACTAAAAGTAAACCTTTTTGAATAAGAATCGTTATATCATTAACAGCATTGGCAATATTCTGATGGGTATTAATAAATAATTCAGCTGCCAAAGTTTGCATAAATACTTTCTCAGTTTCTTTGTTCATATTAGCGAAGTAATAAAAACTAGTATCTATTTCCTACTTAACTTCTTTTCAACTCTCAGGTGGGAAGAGGAATTAGTCAGAGCTATTTACATTCTTCCTTGACTATAAGGGTTTTTGATTTCACCAAATTCTTTTTTCCCAAAGGAAAAGCATATATCTTGGAAATAAATTATATAGATTATATGATTAATATCTACACATGGAAGAAAGTTCATACCGTTGGTTAGTTCAGTAAAAGAGTAAAATCAGAAAAGTCTGAAATGAAATCGAAAAGATTGTAAGAGGAAAAAATGATACCAAAGAAGCGGCGGGTCAGCGACTGAGGTGAGGAAGAGTGAAAGCCTCCTAGCAATGAGTCTATAAATCAATATTAACCTGAGAGGATTAGGAAACTGGCTAGAAGTTCTGAAACCCCCCCCCCCCCCGATGCTAAAGAAGGTGGTTGAGATACTAGTTCCTGAGGAACTAGTGAGTTATTGCATTTCAATTATTAATTTGGAGCATGAGCGTAATAAGATAACAATTTTTTGCAGCCGGCAGGCACAAGGAAGGAGAAATGAGGGTTCAAGAGAGTCGTTTATAAATGGCGACAACTCTCTAGTTGGAAATATCGACGATGGATCAAAGTTGCGAAATCCCAAAATATGTCGGGTGTACTTGCACTCAGGTTATATATGGGTGAGCAACAGCTCTTTTATTTGACTGGTAGGGAAGTTTGGGCTAACTATGGAGTTGCAAATGACACAGAGATTTCTGCAAAAGAGTTGGGGACCAAAACTAAATATTTGGATGTCGAAAAATAAAAAGCTTGATGAATATTCAAAACTTTTTTTTTCATTTTTCGCCTTATTGGACACCAATATGAGTATTTTCTTGGGATCCTAGCTCTTTACCTTCTCTTTTGTATTACTGAACTTGATATATGTAACCAGTCTTTTGAATTCGTTGGTTAGGGACGGAAAAACAATTAAAAAAAATGTATTTTTTCCTTAATAATAAACATTTTGCTAAACAAAACACCACACCCATAATCCTAAACAGCACATCATCATCAAACAAAAGCCAAACCCCTAAATAAAGACGTTTGGGCCGATGTGCAATCACAAATTTTAAGCCAAATATACTAAGTGTATACACCTAAAACATTTTTACCGATGTCTACGGCCATATCCAGCATAAAGCATGATTACCAGTCCGATCAATAATTATTAAGCTGCTGAGAGCGATGCTGAGTACGTTAGTGGGAGACCATAATGGAAACCATTGTGCTGTAGACTCTTCATTTTTTGCTTTTTTTTTGTTCCTTCAGAGAATTTCATACGTTTCTTTGCTAGGTCGATAATTGTCATATCTCACAGTTCTGGTGTTGGTGACTTGCTTTGACCCGTTCAGCGAATCTGGCACGGAAAGATTTGAGCTATTTCGCGAGCACTGTTCATTTGCATGGTGAAAAAGTTGTAGATTTTGCCAGTGTTTTATTTTTAAGTAGCTTACTGTCTGCTACCTGGGAGATCCCATTCTGATGGTTAAGGAAGAGTTAAAACCATATTACCGGAGGAAAGAGAAGTAATAGAAAGTATTCTAATCTTGGATAGTGACAGAAAGTGAAGTTTTTAAAAATGTTGCACCTGGTGAGAACTTGTTTGAGAATTTTATAACTTTATGCTCAAAACTAACAAAAAAAAGAAGAACTATTGATTTTTTTGAAAAATTTGAAAGTAAGAATAAAGCGATTGAAATAGAGTAGAGATGATTTCTTCTTTTAATTTCTAACCATTTCTTTTTTATGACTCTATTTTCTTTACTTTGGTCGAATGCAGCTTCTTATAGTGATATGCAGCTCAAGCAAGAATATACAATTATTAGCTAAATATTGAAATATAACTAAATAGTAGGAGTAAACATAGAAGTTGGAAAGACCAAGAGGAATAGTGGTACTAATGGTACTAGTGCGAGATTAAGCTTATATTATTAATTGAGAGCATAGGTATAGTAAGATATTAATTTTTTTGCAACCGGCTTGCGCATCGATCTACGAAATTCCTATATTGTCAAAAGAGGCAGGTGGTACTGTTTTTAGGCATTTTGGATCAACAGAGTCGTTTTACTATAAAAAATGACTACTCTCTATTTGGAAAAGAGGAAGTTGGATCAAAGTCGCAAAAATCCAAAACTTTTTCCATTTTACTCCGGAGCAGGCACCAAAAGTTCCAAGTTCTTGATCTATGTTTTTTCAAAGCTGAGCTTGATGTTTGTAACTGGTCTTTCGCAAAAAATCCTTAGCAAGCGTAGGGAGTTTGGCTTAGGTAGAAGGTGGTAGGAGATGGGACGTTTATCCCAATTATATGTAGTTGGTTCATTGTTGAAAATGCTTTTGGGAAGAAGGTCACTTAATTGGAACCATGCAGTGAGAACAAATCTCTCTGAAGCAGTGAAGTCAGCAGCGGCTGTTACTGGGTCTGGGAAGTTGGTTTGGGAGGGAATTCTTTTTATCGGGTTGTGTGGGATGATCAGTCCACTACAAGCTTTTCGGACTGAGAGCTAACCGATATTTCGGTTAGTCTCTCAAGAGCTTGACCAGTCTGAACGTTCGAGATACGGTGATGGTTCTCGTTTTCTCTAATTCCTGAGACTTCCGTAGCAAGAATCCTCATGTCAGCTACGTGCTGTTTGAAAGCTTCAGTTAGGCCCTCTTCTTGCCCTTTTGAGCGTTCTTCCTGCCTTTTTGAGCGTTCGTCTTGCCTTGCAAAGTGTTCGTCTTGCCTTGCAAAGTGTTCTTCTTGCCTTGCAAAGTGTTCTTCTTGTCTCTCAAAGTACTCTCCTTGTCTTTTAAAGTGTTCATTTTGTGCCTGGATACCTTTTTCTAAAGCGAGGAAAGTAGAAACAATGTTTTGGTTTTTTTTTTTTGAAGTGGAGATTAATTTCTCAAAAATCAATTTTAAATCGTGGTTGGATGGAGAATCAGAAGCAGAATTTGAAGACATTTCGAAAATTATACTGCTGATTATAAAAATTTCGAAGTTAGTAAGTTATTCATTCAATCTTAGGAGATCAAAATAAGAAAGTTAAATTGTCCAGTGATTGTTAAAGAGTTGTAAAGGCAGCATTATTATCCAAAAATCAGGTTGTGGAAGCAAGATATTTTTGGTCGGTTTTTGTAGTGACTTGATTTTGGATTGCTTGGGTATAAACAATACGATTTTGTTTAGAACTCAGTAAACTTCAAGGAACAAACTTAAATATTAAAAATCTCCTGGTGGGGAAGCCATATCGGGTTATGTGGGATGATCAATCCACTATCGTCCACTAGTTTATAAGGATAAAACTAGTTTCCAAACGGACAATCATACCACACGCAATTAGGTGATATTAGTTGATACTTACTAATACCTGTGGGTGGTAGATTAGTCTATTAGTTAGCTTTAGCTTTTCTTTTAATTTATTGTTAAAAGGGAAAACAACAATATATTAACTATAGAATGAAAACTAAGAATAAAAAGAATTTAGGACACTATATAATGTAAAAACCGAATATATCTTTCACCATACTGCTTCCAACCAATCACATGTAATGTGAGTAGTCACTTAGCGCCACACGCACACAGCACCACACAGAGAAAAACTTTTCTCTTTCTTTTTGTTGCAGTCATGGGAATTTGTACTTATATATACAATATAGAAATAAATGGATGCCTCATCGAGGTTGCAACACAAAATAATTCAAATCTTTTCTGTACTAGATTTTGTTTGGTGCGCGGATCAAACCGAGTCACCAACGCCAGACCCGTCAGGTCTGACAAAAACTTTTGTGGTCATAACTCGAAAAATATTTTTAATTAAAGTAAAAAAAATACTCCAGATAATAAATGAGACGTCAAAAAAAGATACTATGAGGTTATTTATTGATAATTGGCTAATTTTCACTTTTTATTTAAACTCCAAAATTGTTTCAAATATTACAACACCGGCTATTCATAAAATTTATGTTTTTTCAGAAATCGGGCGTGTGGTCTAGTGGTATGATTCTCGCTTTGGGCGACTGTTCAGTAAACTGAATGGAAAACTACTAAGCATGCGAGAGGCCCTGGGTTCAATTCCCAGCTCGCCCCTTTTATTTTTCAAATTTTTTTTTTCTACTCAAATATTTGGGCCACAAACCAGTCGTCTCATTTAACTGCAAATAAAAATACAGCTTGAACTTTTTATTTTTTAATCTAAGACCCGTGTGAATCAGTCATGAATGAAAGCGAACTCTCAATTGGTGCAATGGCCGATACTCCTGAAACTAAAATACCCGAAAGTCCAATGTGGCCACTTTTAAATGAGAAAGGACTGGAAGAGAGAAATGAAGAAACAGAATTAGTGAATATCCAAAAATACCGAGAGCTCCTTTCCGAACTAAAGTATATGGATGTCTTTAATAGTATCATTTTATGTCTATCAATATTATTATTATTGATAACCCTTTTAAACGTCGATAAATACCTACAAACACATGGAAAACAATGCGGAGACGCAGTCAAATGCTTAATCAGTGATTACATCAAATTATCAAACAGTGAAAAGGTGTTGATACTTCAATATTTAACTAATGGTAACCTTTAATAAATTTGGGCTTCGTTTAACATAATCTCAGCTGTATATTATTTAATAATTAATTTAGCAGGGCTCCATTTGGTAATTATGAATGCGCAAACCCGATGGAATGACTGTTATATGCTTCGTGAGCTATATTGTTGCAGACTCAACATGGTAATACTTAAACTGCAAAATCTGTGAGCTTCAGCCCTTAATGGAAATAAGTTCGTATGCCATACCCTATATCGCAAAAAGGATTAGATTTCGGCAGTTGTTAATCCGCAAACTCCGTCTACTTCAGCCGTATCCTCAGAAAAGTACCCGTATGCCACACCATACAGTATTAATAATCTCGTAAAAGGAACCAGTGGTTAACCGTGTTCGGCTGACTTATGAGTCAGTATTACTCAGTTTTTTTCTAGAATGTCTAAGTAATAACTAAGTGTACGTAGGGTTCCTTCTGAATT
>JAJMKE010000130.1:0-11831 GCA_030569195.1 Hyphopichia khmerensis
GCCCGGGTTGAAGTACAAGCCTGTCATCGATCAGGTTGAATTCAATCCGTGGTTATTGAGACAGGAACTTACTGATTATTTAAAAAGGAATGGTATCATTGCCGAAGCTTACTCTCCATTGACAAGAGGCTATAGATTAGACCATCCAGACTTATTGAAGGTTGCTAAAAATTTGAATAAGACACCTGCGCAAGTATTGATTAGATGGTCTTTACAAAGAGGTTATGTAACTTTGCCAAAAACAGTGAACTTGACAAGATTGAAGCAAAACTTAGATGTCTTTGATTTTGAGATTGATGAAGAAAACTATAATATTTTGACTAATGACGAAAATTGGATATCAAGTAAAACCCCTGGTGATCCCATTTATTACGAAGACCCCTAATTGGATTGACCTACTTTTCAAGACCAATATACTAGTGAATATATTTTAAATTTGAAACAGTTAGGCTCTAAACTTTGTAAGAACAATCGGAAAGAGTGTAGATTGCAGAATTCGCCTACCCGTAGTTATTGAACGCTTTTTTGCAATGCTGTTAATAAATAACATGGTGATATTATTATGCACAAAATATAAACCAACCGAATTACATTGGCAAATATTCCGTAGCAACTAAGTGTGGTTGGAATCAATGAATTGATATGACGAGAATAAATTATCATAGAAGGCTGATCTGTTGAAAATCAATCTTGGTTTATTAATTAAAGTCTCGTGTGTAATACCGACCTTCCAATATATTTATTGATATTGGTGGTCTCAAGATTCAACAAAAAATCTTTGCATTGAAAGTTTATAGAGCTAATGATGTAAAGATATTTATCAATTCAAAACCTTTTGATTTGTTTATAATTTCTTCAAAAGTAAATAAAAAGGGAAGCTTGTAATAATTTGCCGGAGAATTTTGTAAGATTTGAGTTGCAATCCGTAGAAACCAGCAAAAATCACATAATTTTGAAAATCTGAAAAGGAATGTTTTCCAAAGTATCTTTCTACAATCGAAGTTTCTCTTTCCTGAAACTATTGAAGTTTAAAGCAAGATGATTTGTCCACAACACCTGATGCAATTATTATTCCTATGTAGTTGTAAAGGGTAAACTAGAGCAACTGCGCAAATGCTGCGAAAAAGACAAACACTTAAATTTCAAACTAACTTAGCTCTCAAGATTTTTTTAGACAGTGATAGGGATATAATATTTGAATTGGAGGGTTCTACTAACTCATTAACTACATTGAAATATAAGTATTCGAATAACGTATATTTAGACTTTTTAGGCTCTGGTTTGCTTTAAAGTAAAAAAAAGGTTGTCTAAGTTTTGGAATATTGACAGAGCGAGGTTATTACTAATAAATAAATATGACACTAAACTAAGTAATCCGCAATAGAAATAGAAGAATCATAATTGGCACTTGGATCGATGGCAATACTCATGTATCCGATTAAACCATCAGTTACATTAGTTCCCAAGTATTCAACATCGACTAAAGCATTGTATCCACTCGAGTTTTGAGAAGAGAACCAGGTATCATCTTCATTATAAGTTTTTTCAACAGTATTAGTTGAATAAGGTAAAGTTTCACCGACTTCGTCAACCAAATCATCATCGAAATAAATTTGACCAATATGATTAGTTCCACCTCCACTCAAGGTGTTATTGCTGTGAATAGTAGCATTAACATGCGAGAATACATGAACATGGGTACTTCTACCTTGATACCAACCAGGGAAGATAGTTTTCATTTGGACAATTCCATCTTCATCAGTTGGATAGACACCTCTTAAGAAAGTTTCACCATAGGTGTCTTGTACTTCAACTCCAGAGTAAACACCAGTAGCATTACAGTGCCAGATATCAATATAATTGTTTGCAATTGGTTCACAGGTGTTAACATCAATAATTTGAATATCTAACAAGAATTCAACCCCTTCTTGTTCTTCAGCAACATCATTTCTAATATATTCACCATCCACGAAGTAAGGTCCAATAGTATTTTCTGGGGTTAAAATACAGAAATTTTCAGAGTCGATGATAGTGGTACCATTACTAGAATCACGTTTACTTTTCAAGTTACTCAATTTTTTGTGACTTGAAGGATCAATTGATTGTTCCTTGACTTTGTCTTCAAAATGTCTTTTCTTAAAGCTTTCAGCTTTAACTGAACGACGCATCATTGCACCTGAATCTCTCAACTTTTCATGACATGAACCCAAAGATCTTTTAGCTTTGCTAAAAATTGCTTCTGGTTCAACAGCTGGTACCGATTTAGCTGGTTTATGAGCGTTAACTGGTAAGATTGAAGTAATTGAGATAAGAGTTGTTAAGAAAGTGAGACTGACCATCTTTTATGTTTGTTTATTGAATAATGATCAAAAAAATTTACTTCAAATAATTTCTAATTCCATCCATATTTATACTATTGATCTCAGGAGCATAGCCATAAGTCTTTCGTCTTCATTGAAGCTATAGGCTATACAAGATTCTAATAAAAAACAGTTGACTATCAATACTGGAATAAGCTTTGAAGCTGCAAAACAAACATAGCCAATAAGACTCTTCTGATTTCAAATTTTTGCACTATTGTATTGCTTAGTAAAACATTCTCGGGATTTGAAAATTGTTTTCGGGGTGCCAATTGTCCCAAGGTTCATACTGTTTTGCTTTTGATCGCCGAACATCTCAAATGGCATGATCGTATTCATCTTTTAGTATATTGGTTGTTCTGTTTCTACTCTTTCTACTCAAGTATTTAGCCGAATACAAACTAAGTACGATCCTACTCAGAACACTCTCACTGGTAAGCTGTCTCGTGGTAACTCAAGCATCAATTTGATATCTTGATATTTTTTTTTCCACGACTATAAAAGTTTTGCGCACGTAGCATACAAAACTTCATAAGCCTAAAAATTTCTTGTCCCCGGTGTATTATTGTAACCTAACCAATTCTAGAGTCCTTTTGTTTAGCAAAGGAGTCAATAGGCACTACGTATATATGATATTTCGAATGATTCTCGGAGTACCTAGATGCCTATCTTGGAGGAGCCTTGCGCAGTCAATACTGCCGGCATTTGAAATAATTGCGGGATACTACCGAATCTAGATCAAAGCTGCCAAAATTTTTCTATTTTTTCTGTCTTGCACTTATTTTATAATTTGTTTTACAGCGTTTCATTTTGGCAAGAATCAGCCTTCACATGTAGAAAATAGGTTTAGCAATAAAAGAAAGGAGGTTTTTACTTTCCTTACAATTTTGCTTTCTTTTCCAATTATAGAGCCTTTCAGAGAACGAGGCAACATGAAGCGCTTTCTTACTTAATCACCTAGATTCGAAACGATATAATCGAAGTTTTTGCCCTAGCTATTTTCCTTCCTATCCGAGCTACAAAAAATATGACAAAAAGAGCAGGTTGTGAAGGCGCACCAGAGATACTTGACGATGCTGCTGCTGCTTTAAAAAAATGGAAATTAATTACTTAAGTGCGGAAAAAGAATAATCAGGTTTAAAGTTGAATAAGAAGATGTATATAACCCGAAGAATCGAAGATTTTGATATTTCTTTCGCCTTCATTTTGAAATATCATAATAGAGTATGGAGTATTTTAGCTTCTTTACCAGAAAAGTTTCTATACCTTTACGTAAACCATAGACCTTCCAATCGAAACGTTTTGCTATCATAAAGCATCTAGAGTCAGCAAAAAGGGGAGGAACAAACACATCCGAGCTAAAGCTATTCAATATAAAGTTTTAAAAAAATAAAGAATTTGCCGAAGAAGTTTGAAAGAGTATTTGTTTATACAAAGAGTTTAAATTAATCTCCTCACAGAAAATTTGACTTCAGAGCTTTCTTCTTTAAGCTCATACTTGATATTAATGCTTTCATATTCACATTTGAATCCTTTGATTTAAAAAAAAAAGACGATGAGACCGAGAGTTAGCTGAAGTTATCTTTTTTCATTCTTTTGGAGCAACTGGAAATACCTAATCCAGTCTATTAACTATTATGCTGAAAAAAAATCAAAGTAAACAATCACAAAGGTATTCTTGGTTGAAAGTTTTGTGAAACTTTCGAAAACGCTAGATTTATAATGAAATAGAATATAAATTTGAATGTCAAAAAAAAAAAAAAAACAGCCTGGTGAAAAAGCAGTAAGACTAAGAGAGCAATTTAATGCAGAAGAAACAAGTCGCAATACAATTTTTGATTCATTTCATATCTAACCGCTAAATTATATAGTACAGAATACCTATAGTATAACGCCGATGGTTTTCTTCCAACGTCTAATAAAGCCATCAGAGCAATCCTAGACTTTATTTAAAAATTTTACAGATTCAACGAGGTATCCACCATCCGAACTTAAATTTATGATTCTTCCCCCATCATTCGTTTACCCAAACATTAAAAGATTTTCCGGGATTATCTATGTAATAAGTTAGACATAGGCCATCGAGATCCTTGATTCTTGGCATCGTCGAAAAAGCTCAAACAATTAATGCTTTACTTTAATTCGGCAAAAGGTTTCGAATGTACGAAGATCTTCAATAGTCCAACGCTTGACGTATTTTTATGCAATGTCAAAAACTGAATAACGTTCTGCAGTGGAATTTTTTTATTTTAAAATTACAAAGCAGAAAAGAAACAAAAAAACGAGCAACAATAAACTGGCGAAATCTTGATGATTTTGCCTAAAAACTGAGATTCATGGCTCTCAATCTGAAATTTTGTGTTTAAGAAATGCGTCAAGCTTGTATTTGTATTATTGTATTATTGCCCTGACCAGAATAAGTAATCAACTTATAGTGGAAGAGATGTCATACAAAATTACTTCCCCGGATTAAAAGTTTTGCAGTTAACTCTTGTTGCTTTGAGCTTTTCCATGAGTTCACCGATTGAACTTCACTAGAATGACAAGAAAAATAAACTGTTGTACTAGGAATATAATATTTTCCATAGGTCAGCTTAATTCGACAGACTTATATCCATGGAAATTATATTTAATTGTATAAATTCAAGCAAAAATTCTTGAAAGCGAATATGATTTTTAAAGTCATAAGCCAAAAAGAATAAAGCCATTACAATGAAATTAAGCGTGCTATTATTTTCTTTCTTTTGTGCCTGGTTGGTCTGTGCTGCTGATACTCGTCCGCTGATTCATTTCACTCCAAAAACAGGATGGATGAATGATCCTAATGGAATGTTTTATGACAGGAAGGATGACGTTTGGCACGTTTACTTCCAAAATAATCCTAATAATCCATATTGGGGCAAACCATTGTACTGGGGACATGCTACGTCGAAAGATTTAACAACTTGGACTCAACATGATGTGGCCATTGGTCCTGATCATTCCAATGAAGGAATTTTGTCTGGGAGTATCGTTGTAGATCGCAATAATACTTCTGGATTTTTTAATGAAACAGTTCACCCAGAACATAGAGTCGTTGCAATTTATACCAACAATCCTGAAAATATTGAAACCCAAGATCTTGCATATTCTGTTGATGGTGGTTATAATTTTACTAAGTACGATGAAAATCCAGTTCTTGATATAAAATCAGATCAGTTTAGAGATCCAAAGGTAATTTGGCATGAACAATCAAACCAATGGATTATGACTGTTGTTGCCGCCCAAGAGTATCAAATTCAAATTTATGGATCTGACGATTTGAAAAATTGGAATTTTTATTCTAATTTTAGTGCTGGATATCCTGGGTTCCAATTCGAATGCCCTGGCTTAGCCGAAGTTCCAATTGTGGGAACAAATGAAACCAAATGGGTTATGTTCCTTGCTATCAACCCAGGTGCTCCTTGGGGAGGCTCTGGAAGTCAATATTTTATTGGTGATTTCAATGGATATGAATTCAAAGCCATAGACTCGTTGACCAGGTTTGTTGATCTTGGAAAAGACTTTTATGCATTGCAAACTTTCAGTAATGTCGAAAAAACTGATGGTATTCTTGGAATCGCCTGGGCTTCAAATTGGCAATATGCGGACAAGGTTCCAACAAAAGAATGGAGAGGTATGTCTTCGTCAATTCGTAACTTCACTTTGGATTACGTTTATGCCAATCCACAAGCTAAGATGTTAAGCTTAGTGCAAACTCCAGTGTTTGAAGCTGATGTATCAAAAGATTTTAAGAAAGAAAACTTCAAATTGCAAGATAACGACACAGTCAATTTCAATGTCGATTCCGGTGTCTTTGAGTTTGAATTGAACTTCAAAACCCTCAAAAATATTACTTATCCAGAGCAACCAAACTTAGATTTATATATTAGCTCCTTAGATGGTGAAGAGTCCGTTCGTTTTGGATTTGAAGCAGATGTTGGTGCATTTTACATTGACAGACCAACTAGTGTTTTTGATAATCCTTATTATTCTACTGGAATGAGTGTTAATGTTCTGCCTACATCGGATAAGGAGTACAATGTTTATGGTGTGGTAGACAAAAACATCATCGAGTTATACTTCAATAATGGGTCTCTTACTAGTACTAATATTTTTTTCTTTTCCGACGGAAATAAACCCTCTAATGTTGAGCTTAAATCCAATTATGATGACCTTTTCTATATTCAAAAAGTGTCCTTTAACGAGTTATCTGTTTGAGAAATAATAAGAAAAAACTTGGTACTATTTAATTAATCCAATTTTTTAGGAATTTTGTCGACTTTCTTCTAACTAAATAAATGTAAAGGTATCATTAAAAAGTTGTAGGTTCTTGCCCTAACTAAGCACTGGATATACAAGAGCGCACTATTCGATCAATCTTAGGACGAAAGCACAAGACCAAGTATTACCGGCGCCGGGTTCTGACTTCAAAAATAACGGTTTTCCTCAATTGTTTACAGCAATATCCGCCTTTTTAGCTCATAGTGACAAGAGCTTGATGATAATTTTAAGCAAAGGCTGAGTGAACGATCGAATAGCAAGTATATACAAGCACGCCAGTGGGTTTTAGCTTCTTCTTGCCAATATTTTAAAGGCTAAAATATATTCAAATCCAGAGAGAAAATCAAGAGTTATAATAGTGTATTCAGGGTAGAAATCTACGTATTTTTGCAATAATATGCCCCTTTATAACTATAATAAACCAATTTGAGCGGTTTTTCTCGAAAAAATTTCAAATTTGAAGCTAACGAAGTCCGCCATTTACCAGTAAACATGGTTAACTGGCAACGAAAGTAATGGGTGAGTTTGGCCCTGAGAACTATCTTATTATTGAGTACTTTGAAGATTGACTTCTCGAACATGAATCATTCTGATCCACATCGATTCCAGAATTGGCTGTTTTTGTAGCTTTACAACCGACACGTAAGGGAGCTTTAAATCAAAAAATATCTCCTCCTAACAAAAATACTCTACTAATTAATGAATCTCTGCATTATCACTTTCATCAGATGCTTTTTTCAAAATATAGACCAAGAGGATTGTAATTTGCACGCAAGGAAGCTTTTCTTTGTTCTATTTTTTTTTTTTTTTTGTTTGATGTATTTTTTTGTTTCTTTTTCTTTTTGTTTTGGGTTTGGTTTGTTACATTTAATTTTAGAAGCATGAACAAATAAACATACATATTAGCTATCTATTTCGTAATATTCAAAGTACGCAATTAAATTGCAACCGCTTCTCAACTTTGTTTCAATGCAAGTTTTAAAATGCAACTTCGTGAGAATGGAATGGCTTCACCTACCACTCATAACCAAGGCTCTAAGCCCTATCGATATTCTATTCTTAGGCTGAACTTGAAGGGTCCTTTGTTTTTGTTTTGATTTCCAGTCTTCTTTTATTCCTGTTTCCTTGATTGCAAAATTTTAAAAAAGACTGCAAAATTAGATCCAGATATCTGGGGCAGGTTTGTGATGATTCTATTTTTATATCTCTTTTGTAATTATTTAGAGATTACAATCATCTCTTTTTAGGCTTTGGAGAATATGCCTCTTTCTAAGCCTTCGGTTTACGAGTAATAGTGTATCTTAAGTGCTTGCAGTTCCTCATGTCTTCCGTATATAAATTGACCCTAAATTTCTTCAATTTCTATCCTTTTTTTTTTTTAATCATTACAATATCAATCAAAAAACTATTAACTATTAACTATTAAAATGAAATTTTCCACCGCTTTATCTGTATCTGCTTTGGCTGCCGTTGCTGTTACTTCACCAATTTCAAGAGTTTCTGAGTCAATTAAAACAAGTGATGCTACTTCAATAGTTCCAAGTGGAACTCAATTCCCAAGCAATAATGCTGAAGAAACTGGGGAAGTCAAATTTGTTCCTGTGGCACTGAACTCCCAGAGTGAATTGAATAATGCTAAAATCAAAAAAGTTGATTCTCATCCTCAGGTCTTTATGGTTGGGGGTAGCGAAGGAGTTGATGTTACTTTGACCTTGAAAGAAGATACTACATTAGTAGATCAAGACGGCGTAGGTATCTATATCAATCCAGAAACCAGCGAATTTGGTAATGTTTCACCTTCTGGTGATGAAGATCCTTCAAATGAATTCTATATCCTGCAACATAGTTTATTTCACCAAGGTGATGGCCACTGGTATGCTTGCCCATCTGGTGACAACAAATACTCTTTGTCTTCCACAATGTGCACTGGTGGTACTGAATTTTCTTTGAAAGCTTCCTTGGTTTAATTCTATCAATATCGGTTTAGCCATTCTTCATTCATTCTTTTATTAAATATATTCTTTTCTCTTTTATTATGAATACTTTTTCTTTTGATTCTTCGATTCTCATGACTTTCATTTCTTTGATCGACCATCTTTGAGGTTGACTAGGTTGAGCTTTTCTTTTACTTCATATTCTTATTTTGTTTTTCAGAAAGAAACATCTTGAAATTTTCAATATAAATTTCGTCTTTCCAAGAAATCATACCGTCTGTAACTTAAATTTGTAGGCTACAAAACGTTTCGGCAAAACCTGCTCTCAGCTATGTCAAGCCTGTCGATGCTATCTTGTAGGAATCACTAATGAATGATAAAATAAATTATCTGCAAAATTATTATATTTTTTTTTTTTTGGTTGCAGAAGAAAAATCTCAGTTGCAACAATTTCTTATGCTTACCACAAATAAAATAAACACACTCGTATAAGAGACTATTTATTTGCCTCTTCCTTTTTTATTAGCAAAAGCTTCAAAAGAATGGGTATCAAAGAGCTAACCGATAAATTCATCGAATTAATTAAGAGTGAAGATTTCAGCCTTATTAAGGATGACCCAATGTTTTCCTTGTTGAGTCCCACTCAACGCTATGAAATAAAGAATCGAATATATGGAAGATTAACCAGAGAAGATTATCCCAATAAGCCAGAAGATGTCAACTTGGAGCTACTTTCCATTACAGATAGAGCATTTAATGCTTTTCCTTTGAAGCCCGAATTTGAGAATATTCCTGATCTCTCTCCTTCTTCTGAGCCTAAACTAGTAGCTTCCGGTACGGGAGCCAAAGATATGGAAGTGATAGCTTACTTCAAGCCACTTTTCACAGAAGAGTTGAACAATGGTCATTTCAATAACCTCACTCGATTCCATCAAAAATTCGCTGACGTGATCAAAAACCTTAGCGATGATTCAAGTTTTAAAGAAAAGTATGATGGTATAAAGCAGTCACTTGTCTTGCTGTATAGAAGAAATAGTCCAATATATGAAAAGGATTGCGAGTCTTTATTTGAAAAAGTACTCTCGGACTCAGTTCTCAACCTTCTCAAAGTCATTGGCCGTCCTATAAGAGGAAGACCGCAGGCAGCTCTTTCTTATGATATGCCCGACAAAGTTGATACTGAAACAGGAGAAGGAGAAGATAGGCCAACTGGAAAATATAGAAAAAAAACAATTGAAGTGGGGGTACCCGACTTTTTATATTCTTACAAAAATGAAAACTTGTTAATCGTTGAGATGAAAAATCCAGCATTCAGTGAGTATTTCGTGAATGGGGAATTACCCAATAACAACTCTAGCTTCAATTCAATACTTAGGCAAATTGTCAAATACTTTCTTGCCTCGAAATTGACTCGCTGTGCAATAAGTGATTTCAGAACGACACTATTCATAGAGATAGATGGTGATGAATTGAAACGTCAAAAGGGAAAAAAGAAAGAAGGGGAAGACTTATTGCTTCCTCTACGCTATAGAATTTATACACTAGAAGCTACCTGTTATACAGTGCAAGCTGCCGTATTGTCTTGGCTCTACGTAGAGGATTTTGAAGAGTGGTTGAAGACAAGAGAAGAGGAGAAACAAACCGTTGCTGCTCTAGAAGAGCACATTGGAGTAAGTCGAAAGGATGAGAGAACTATCAAGTCTGCTGGAACAAAGAGGGTTCATGAAGATCGAACTAGTCAAAGCTCTGATGTGGATATCAAAAAGGCGAGAACTCATGTCGAAGGACATTGCAATCTGTGGTCAGGCTTCGAAATCTTGCAGGGAAATGATTATGAAAAACAAGTATACAAATTTTCGGTTGATTTACTTTGTCAAATCTTTCCATACTTCAAGGAAGTTCTTGAAGGCTTGAAGCCAAATGACTCTGTTGTGTTGAAACTTTACAATCCAACTCATATTGCGAAACTGAGAAATTTTTCACAGGCTCTTATCGAGCATGAAGACTATTGCATTGCTTACTATCTCAAGGAAGCTTCTTGTTATGAGCGTATCCGAAAACACAATTCAAGAGTTACAGATAGCCAAAGAACTATCAACATCCCCGAGGTTTATCATTATGGCCCTATCCGCGTGAATGTGCAAAATCTGCAGCAAATCGAAGGATATTATTTATTAATGTCATATGTGGAAGATCAAGTAGACACCTTAACTAAAACAACGGTTGAAGACGGATGCGAACAGCTCAAAGAAATGGGAAGAATAGGCATCTGCCAGAATATAATTGAAAGTGCGATTGCTAGAGTTGTCAAGGGAGAGTTATCTTCCAAGAGAAATTGCAAAGTTGTTAATGGTAAAATTGTGTTTTTGAATTTCTCCCACGCTGCGTTTACCAGAGAAAGATACGATAACACATTTGATATAGATGAGTTGAAGCGTTTTTTCAATTATGAACTGCTTAAGGATGAGGATAAGAGAGTACACTGTTAGATCAATCTTACGACAGTACAAGACCAAGTACCGCCGGAACCGGACTCAGTCGTCAGAAATAACCACTTTTTGCAATTTTGACAACAGAGTGAGCCTTGCTGTCTTTAGTTAATAGTTGAGAAAATATGATGATAATTTTAAGCAAAAATGTAGGAACGAATAGCATGGGGATCGATTAGATTTAGATCTAAGTTTGGTTTTGTAAGTACCAAATCCAACCCTTATTATTCATTCGCACGATAAATCATGCAAATATTTAAAATTTTTCCAGTCCATATTTAATCTAAAGTCAAAAGCCTCTTCTTGAATAAGATCAACAGACATGTATTCGAGCAAACTCTATACAGTCATATTAGCTTTCTTTTTAGCAACAGCCAAGGCTGGTAAATTATATCTTCTAGGTGATACCACCTCGGGCGTACTGCTAGCTAATAGTAAAGCAGTTGTGTCCCACGACTCAAGTTTAAACGAAGTTATATACGCGAAGCACTATGACGACGACGGGTCCATTTATGAGTTAGGGGTAGACATTTCAGACGTTCCACTGTCCGAAGTCAGTGAATTAATCGAAGTATTGGTTGAGAGTGCATCCACAGTTAACTCTTCGGATATGGACGTACGCTATGTTTCTAATGCGCAAATGAAAAGATCTTTAGAAGACGCAGAACAAACGAATCACTTACCCCCGGATGTTTTAGCAAGAAAGAAGCGTGATGGACTGGCTGTGAAACGTGAAGAAGATGAGA
>JAJMKE010000131.1:0-11101 GCA_030569195.1 Hyphopichia khmerensis
AAAAAAAAAAAAAAAAAAAAAAAAAAAAAAAAAAAAAAAAAAAAAAAAAAAAAAAATTATCTACAAAAAACTACTGCAACCAACTGAGTGCACCAAACAGTCAAAGCATTGGTGTACGCCCATAAGAACACCAAACACAATATAATATGGGGCAATGGATGGGTAATGGATGGGCAATAGGTAATATGAAACACTGTTTGTATAACCAAAAAAAATTAAAGGACAATGTGATAAGATCTATCCCAACCAGATGAAACTACTCAACACATATACTTACTGTACATAAATTTTGAAAGAATAGCATTATGAAGTTGGGCCAAATAAAAAAAATTTGCAACTGTTTTCTGTTCTTTTTACTTCTTTTTTTCCTTTTTTCTTGTTGTTGTTGTTGAGAAAATTGCAATAAAAAGTTAAAAGGGTGTTGGGGTTGGGCGATTTGACTTTGTTGGGATTTTCTATTCTCAAAAAAAAAAAAAAAGAAAATGGCAAAAACCACAGCAAAAAAAGAAAAAAAGTACACTAAAAAGAGAAAAACACCTCACTAAAGGGAAGTAACCTAAACAATACTCACTAAAGGGAAGAAAAGCTCACTAAAGGGAAGAAAAACTCACTAAAGGGAAGAAAAACTCACTAAACAATACTCACTAAAAGGAATAAACCAGACTAGGTCCGATAAAAGAGCACCGACAGGAAAAGAGTAATGGGAACAACATTCTTAAACTCCGATTAGGTAAGTGCTTATGTAAGTATCTTTGGACCCTTGTAGGTGATTTGTATATACATATGTGTATATACGTATATATATATACATATATATATATATGTATATATATGTGTATATACAAGTATATGTGTGAAGAAAGAAGAGAAAGAAGAGTAATATGGGAAAAAGGATGGGGATCTTGGCTTTTTATAGTTTTTGCTCAAGTGTATGTTAGATAATTTTCTGCAAGCCCAATGTGATACATAACATTTTGGGCGGTAATTGCTTGAATTTGAATTGTAGGAATGGTGATACTTCAAATGATGACCTGTGGATAATAGAACAGGTAAGAGTAGTGGATCATTGACATTTCAATGGTTTTGTTTGATATTTGTTAATATTGTAATAAACTAGCGCTCAATTGCTGCAAATTGCTAATCTCATCTTAACCATTTTTACACGTCTTCCAATGATCAAATTTTAACAACTCAAGGGAAGTGAATCTCTATATAGCGAGCTGAAGGAGCTTCAGCTTTGTTTGGTGAATGTTCAAAGATAAACTAACTTCATTACACGGTCAAGTTTAGCGTATTTGAAACATATTAACAAACAGGACCTACATCTAACCCATTCAAAGTATACTCGCATAATTGTAGCGAGTTCATTGGGTAAAGCTTTTTTATAAAAGAATAATATTTGATATTATTAATCCTGAACAGCACAGGAAGACAGAGCATTGTTGTCAACTTGTACAACAGGTAATCTCTCACACTCCTGTCCCTGCACTCTTCAAAATACCTCTTTTATATTATCAAAAAAGCTATCCATCTACATCCTCTTTTTTTTTTTCTGACAAGAATATACATTTAACATCTATGAATTAATAAACACCTAAGAGAATGAGGAAACAGACTGAGAAGTCTGAAAAACCTCGAGGTTGAAGAAAGTGGATAATAGAAGAACTCCTAAGGAATTAGTGAGCTATTATGTTGAGAGCGTGAATGTAGTAAGATACCATTTTTTTGCAGCCTGATGGTTGTATAGGAAAAGTATATTTCCATCTTGCAAAAAGTATTTTCAATGCCAAAAATTTTAAAGGTTTCCAGTTAAATAACCATATTCAAACCTAAATCTATATATCGCCATAAAGAACCAATCAGATAAAGAATACTTTGGTTCTTGTCCACTTCCTTTAAAACTTTCTTGTAGTATGATAGATTTTCCGGAAAAAATTTGCAATGTCTACGGCCATATCCAGTATCAAGCATGATTACCCGTCCGATCAATAATTATTAAGCTGCTGAGAGCGATGCTGAGTACGTTAGTGGGAGACCATAATGGAAACCATCGTGCTGTAGACTCCTTAATTTTTTTGCTAACTTTGTGGGAGGAGTTGCAAAAAGATTAAAATGGATGAGCAGGTTAAAATTATATTTTGTGTCTTCCCTTGTCTCTTTTTTTTTTTACAGTGTGCGCACTTAAATAAATTAATACTATTAAAATTAGAGATGGATTTTTACTGCAAATAATAACTACTTACTAAATAATAACTATTTACCATCTAATGTTAAAACTTGATTAACATTTTTGGGAAATTCACGAACTATGATTTCACACTTGACTTCTTTACATAAATCCTTTCTTTTGAAATAGGGAACCTTGTATAATAAGTCCAATCCACTACTTCTCTCCAATGCTTCAACTGGAACTTGGTATTTAACTAATGCATCTTGGTTATCAATAACGTTATTTGGTAATACAAATGCTGCAACACTAATATTATCATCACCAGTTTTTTCTCCCACTATCAACTTGAAGAAATGAGTTGGAACTGCTATATTAGGTGGACTACCAATGACTTCATACTGAACTCTATATTTACCATCATCATCCTTTTTAGGTAAAAATAATGGCCCAGTCATGATACGTACACTATCATAACTTACGGTTAATCTTCGGGCAAAATCTTCAAAATGTGCCCAATAATCTCGGTTAAATCCTTCACCAATTTGTGGTGACATATTAGTCAAATAAAAAGTTTCATCCATTGCAGTTTGATCAAACTTAGCATCGGCTGCTGGGGCTTGATGTCCTCTATCATATCCACTACGGAAAAAATCTCTTAATCTACTTCTAAATTTGAGTGGGATGCTTTCATCTTCCTTGAAAACTGATCTTTTTCTATCAGCTTCTTTCACTTGAACTGATTCTTTTGTAATATGTTCAATTACCCAATATGGATTTCTTGTAGCTCGATTATAACAACTGGTAAATTCTTTAAAATTTTCCAAATCATGAATTGGACCGGGGAATCCGTATTTGTAGAAGTCCTGCGGTCTAATACTACTTGGATCAAAATTTCCAACTCTCTTATCTCCTGGGAATGATGGTAGATTAGGTGAACTGACAGAGCCTGGGGATGTGGGGGCACTTGGAGTACTTGGAGCAGATGATCTGCCCCAGAAAAATGATGCAAAACCAATGGTCCCCAATCCAAGTGTGTTATAAAGCACTTTACTCATGGCTCGACGAATAACTTTGGTTCCTGTAAAAAGCTTTGTTTATGTGCTTTAAAAAGAAAGCGATGGTATTCAGATCAGAAAAAAAATAAAAAAAAAAACAGAATGGTCCAAAAACATCGCGTTTTAACGGCTCGTGGATGCACGGATTGTCGTCAGTACAATTTGCAGTCGCATAGTGATGATATATATTAATTAACTACGTTTTTGTTTTCTTTCTAATTTGACATCCTTCAATAGTTTGATTATACCAATAATCATTATCGAAGAAACCGGCCCAAGCAATGGTAGGAAAACTGCTAATTTATGTTCACTAGGAAAATAAGCCTGCTGCACCATTTCTTTTTCGAAGAATGCTTTATCAGAACTCAGAATACTTTTAGATGAAAAAGTCATTGCTGATTCGAATTCTTGTTGCCTTAAAGCTTTATTCGATCTATCGAAATATTCCAATGTCTTCAAAACATGCTCTTTTGTTAACTCGGGTATACTGATTTCGTTTAAAGATGCAGTCAATTTAACTAATGATGATAAGTTTTCTAAAGATTTTTTCAAATTCTTATATGTACTTAATCTTGATAATGAATCGAATCTGATGCTTGGAGATTTGGGGTTTTTAGTGACTCCCAATAATTCAAATAATTGGGATGTGAATATCTCCATTATTGGTAGTAATTCATGTTCATTTATATTGACCGAATCTCCAGTCACTTCTTTATTGAAAACATTAACCCCACCCCATTGAGGAATCAAGAAGGAATTTGTATTAGAATCATCGACTAATAATGGTTGATTATTATAGTTACTTTCTCCAAAATAGATAATAAAATTAATAGTTGGGTTAATATCGTGAGTGATCAAATTCCAGTCACCGTGATTTATAAATGTTGACAAGTCTTCTTTCGGTATAATATACGCATTTTGATTCTCATCATACTTGGGTGAATTCGTTAAAGTTGAGTAATATTGAATTTGACTGCTAATAGTGAAATTAGCAAATGGAGTTAACTTATTAAAAATTGGCTTTAAAAGTTCCGCTGATTTTTCAATTTCCCAATTAATTAATTTCCCACCTTCAGTCAAGAGTGAAAATACAATATTATAATTAGATGAATATGGTAAAACAACATCTTTAGCAACTGATGCTTTGCTATTGTCTTCCACGAGTTTCGTCAATTGCTCAATTTCTTCTTTAAAAACATTTTGAAGTAATATGACCGATAAGAAATCATCCACCTTTTTGGCATCAACCACAGCATCAGTTAAATATAACGTACTAGTTTTGCTGAATGGGGATATATAGAACGATTCGGTCGGTAATGGTTCTTCTTCGTCTGTTGGTGGTTGTATATATTCAAATTTCACGATATAATCATTCTCCCGATCAACCTTTGAGTTAATTCTTTTCAATTCTAATGACCAAATCTTATGAAGCTGTGGGAATTGTTCATTCACTTCATGATCTATGAACTTTTGTGCTGTAGGAATAAAATGCTCTAAAGAATTGGGTACATCCAAATACACCGGTATCTTGAAGTTAACTTCATTTGCAAAATTAACTACTTTATCATTTATTTTATCAATCGGTAATTCAGCTCTATAAATTGAAGTAGTTGAAAAAAATAAAGGCAACCCAAATGATAATGCAATTATTATGATAATACCCACTATTAATCTTCTGGTCACCTTTAATGTAGATGCTTCCTCTTTAGACACAGAACTGGAAGCTTTTTCCGTTGACATCTTCTCTTGTTGGATTATATGGCGTCAATCACTAATTGACTTTGAAGTTTCTGTTTGACTTCTATACGTGTCGCATCTATTTTTCACTTTCCTCAATCTAATGATTTTTGTATTGCACGACAGGAAAGAGAAAAAATTTGAGGTCTTTGAGGTTAGAAGGCAATTGCCAAAAAGGAATTGCTGAAAAATAGTTTCAACAAGTATTGTACTAACTTCAATTCATGTTATAGGTTGTCTGTCATTCTTTATAGACAATGTTCAAGAAGGATCCGCAACCAAAGGCATCGGCAAATATCAAATCTTCTGAGAGGAGAAAGCTTCTCACTGGAATTTGCAATAGTTATGGAATTCCTCAAGATAATTTGAGTAAAGAAGCTGAACTTAACATACTTCCATCTACTACTAAACAAACAAGTTATCAAAGTATTCAAGGTCATAAGGGTACCATCTACTTTGACGAAAATGAGACTCCTACTTGGTTTAAAACAAGAGACTCACAATTATATCCATCACTTTTTACTTGTTGGAAAGCAGCATATATACTTCCTAAAATTATAACCCATCCTCATGTTATCAGAGTGTTAGCTGGAGGAGCAGATCTTATGTTACCAGGGACTGTACCACCCTTTGATTCGAGAGCTACCAGAGGCTCAATCGTTGGTATTGCTGATAGTGCAAATCCAACTGTCATTAAAGCAATTGGTAGATGTAAGCTAAATTTACCACAATTTACACTGGTAATTGGTAGAAGCGGAGTTGCTGTTGAAGTTATGCACCACTTGGACGATGAATTATATAAACTAAACAAATTTGTTGATATTCCAATTCCTGAACTAGCTGTGAATGAAATACCTTTGAAGGAAGAAGTCAAAGAAACAAATCTGGAACAATCAAAGCTGGAAGAGCCTAAGTCTGATGATACCCAAAGCAAAGAAGAACCAGTGTCAACACAAGAGGATGTTGAGGCTGAAGATAAAAAACCAAGACAGAATGAAGTGGACGAGTCTAATATTGATGAACCGGATACTGATAATATCGCTGAAGAATTGAGTACATTATCTGTCGAGGATATTGATAATTTTTTTATCCGATCCTTACTACAAACAATAAAAACTGATAAAATAGAGTTACCAATAACATCATCTACATTCATGTCAAATCATATTTATAAAAACCTTCCGGTAATCGATTTGAGTTATTGTAACGTTAAAAAGACTTCTTGGAAAAAGACTACTAAATATTTAAAAGCGATGGAAAAATTAAAATATCTCACGGTAAAGGGTAAAGGTGATGACTTATCCATAATCAGTCTAACTGGTTCTAACAATCCTGTCATACAAAACTTTGTGTTACATAAGACTATTGGTTCAGTTAAAAAAACAGACGGAAATTCAACCGGGTCATCGGGTAACAAGAAGGACAAATCACAAGAGTTAAACGTAGTTTATCTTTATAAACCCACAAGTAAATCAAGAATGATTTTCAACAAAACGAACGAAGACTTTCAAACTTGGTATACTCAGGCCGAGGTAAGAGAGATTTTGAATAAGTATATAAAAATTCAAAATTTGGTCAATCCGAAAGATCCTAAGAAGATTAACCTCGATGACAACTTGAATGCAATGACAAGCTTAGGAATAGGTGCACATCCAAGGGACAAATTATTCAAAACGTTTTTAAGTAATTTCTCTCCATATTATGTCGTGTTAAGACCCGGTGAATCTTTAGAAGACGATTCAGTACAGTTGAATAAAGGTGAACCACCAACTATTAAAATCATTACTCAAATGAAAATCGGTCGAAAAATTATTACCAGAATTCTGAATTTTGAAAAGTTTTACATAAAGCCCCACATACTTTCAGATGATTTGAAAGTTAAATGCTCTGGTTCGACTACAATTGGTCCATGTGTTGAAAATCCTGCATTGACTGAAGTCACTGTGCAAGGACCTCATGGTAAAATCATTATGGAGTATTTAAATTCAAAAGGCATTCCAAATACTTTCATCAACTTTGAGGATAAAGTCAAGAAAAAGAAAAGACGTTGAGATATATAATAGCTACAGTTCAAGAATCAAGGTTCATACTACTACCCTGTATATTGTAGGAAAGACGAAATGAGAATAATCAAGAAAATGATGTAATATATAAGAATGAAAAGAAAAAAATCAAAAAAAAAAAAAAAAAAAAAAGAAATCGAATGCAAAAAAAAAACATGACGAACACATAAATGTAATAACACAAGTAATGAGAAAAGTAACAAATTAATAAGACAAATTGAGCGGAAATATAATACTATAGTACAGATTGTGATGGAAGTTAGATGACAATCTCGATCACGTTTTGGAATGGCCCGGCAGTGACGAAAGCTGATTTCGTTTGAGGGTTAACATTCAATTTTTGAGCAGGTATTCTTCCAGGATATATATGGGCATTACGACATTGGCTGACATTAATATAATTCAAGGGGGAGCAGCCACTTAATAAAGCATCAATACCTGCACGAGTAACCCTGATACAACCTTTTAAAATCAATCTTTGCAAATTTCTTAAATGCAACGAAATTGCAACCAATGAAGAATCACTGACAGCGGAACCACAAAATGATAAATCTAATTCACGTAAGTTTTGGCAACCTAAACATAAAACTTCGATTGCGATGTCTGATAAAGCACAGCAAAAATTCAAGTCCAAGATTTCTAAATTAGGAGCTGCATTAGCTATTGAAATTATGGACACATCCGTCAAAAATGTACAATCTTTCAAAGAAAGTTTTTTCAAATTTGAAAATGCTCTATAAGTCCAATATTGGAAACCCTTGTCAGTAATTGTAGTACACCTTGTCAAATCGAGACTTTCTAATCTCTTATTGGCATGATTTGCAATATGAAACATTATTTTATCACTCAAATGTTTGCAATAACCAACACTCAAAATTTTTAAATTTTTACAACCAACGTCATTATTGTTAAATTCATCTATATCTAAATCATTTTCAGACACACTGGAGTTAACTGACTCAGAATCCCAACCAATCAATCTTTCTAGAACATTATCACGAACCTTTCGGCAATTTGATAGATCAATTTCTTCCAAGTATCTCCCAACACTTGGTACTGTTAAATCCATAATGGCCATTGCGCTGACTTCCCAGTTTGATTTCATTTTAATTTTCTTAATTTTACCCAGAATACCAATTTCATTAACCATGTAAGTGAATCCTTCATCTGTAATATGAAAGCAATTAGAAATATCAATATATTGGGGTCTTGAACCGACAAAATCAGTTATTGAAATTAAAGCTTTATCATCAATGGAAGTATTCCATGGTTTTAAATCTAAGTTGATACAAAGATTTGGAGCAACATAAACCAATTGTCTCCATCTTCTACTTATGATTCTTAATTTCATTAAATCTGGTAAAGACAAAAATTCAAAAACTTTCAATAAGATTTTATCCGGTAATGGCCCATTATTAACTAGGACCGAAGATCTCCTTCTGCCACCATTTAAATTAGCCAATTTGATACGTTTATTATGAGGCATATATTGGAAGCTTGATCTTCTGCTATTGCTAGGTTGTAAGCTTTGGAAATTATTAATTGAAGGAACAACAGGGTTTAAAGGTGGAACATTCATTTGAACTTGAGATTGAGATTGAGATTGAGCTTGCGCAAGTGCTTGTGGTAATGTCAGTGATTGTGATTGAGATTGATGAATTTGTTGAGAATGGAATGGACTCAAACTGATTGATTTACGCTTACGATCACCTTCATTATTTTCATTATTTGAAATTGGAGAGATTGATCTCGATATTCTACCCCTTTCCATTGAATACATTGTTGAAACCGAATTTGAATTAGAAGTATCATCTCTTTTATCATTATTACCAAATCCCCAATTCGGTTGAAATATGGATTGATGAAAGGCGGGTACTGGAGTTGGAGCAGGAGGTTGAGCTTGAGCTTGAGAAGGTAAATCAGATGAAGATGAATTATTTGAATTTTCATTTATAAGGAAATTGATTGATAAACGTCTTGAAGGAGGTAAAGAATTTGAAGGAGAAGCGTTCAAAGAAATTAATTTATCATCTTGTAAACTATAATTGAGAGATCTTCTTTGAGAAGCGGTATTTTTCATATCATCAATGATGAAAGGATATTTATCACATAAAAGTTTCAATTTATCTGATTTAACCACAATTAATTCTACTGAAGTGACTGATCTAATGCTAGCAGATCTTTGATAATGATCTTTATCATTATTTAAAGAAGATAAAAAGGCCATTTCACCAAAATACATACCAGGTCTTAATCTTGCCAAGATATTATCAATTTTGAAATCATTATATAAATGATCAATAACTTCAACTTCACCATTAACGATAAAATAAATATCAAAGCTTAAATCACCTTTATGAAAAATGTATTCAAAAGGTTGAAAAGACATTGGTTCAACCCCCAATGCTAATCTATGAATGATATGAGAAGGTAAATTACTAAACATTGGTAAATTTTTGAGGAATTCTTGAATTGAAATAGTTTGATCAACATTGTCAGCAGCAGTTAATTTTTCATCAAGTGGAGGGCTAACTGAAGGGGAAGTAGTTGGAGGAATTGAAGGACCAGGAAGTGAAGAAGATAAATTAGCTAAAGAACTAGCATTTGAAGGATTATAATTTTTACTTTGTAAATTACCAATTTTTGAAGAAGAAGAAGAAGAAGAAGCAAAAGAAGAAAGTTTTGAAGGTTGGAATAAATTTTTTGAAAATTTATTAAAATGATTTGTTGATTTTGAATTTAAGACAGGAGGTAATAAAGTTTTATTTTTTTTATCTTGCATTGCTAATCTTTCTTGAGCTTCATCTCTAATTCTTCTTTCAATTAAGGGATAAGATTTCAAAACTACATTCAAAGAATCTGAAGTTAAAACACCAACCAAAACTTTAGTTCTTGCCACTACTGTAGCAGTTCTTGGTCTATTGAAAAGAATACCAATTTCACCAAAGAAGGAACCACTGGCCAATTCTGCATAAATGGATTCACCATCGGTAGAAGTAACACTAACGGTACCTTTCAAAATCCAATACATAGATTTTGAAGGATCACCTTCTTTCATGATATATTCTTGAGGATTATATTGCATCAATTTTAATTTTGATACAACTTTTGAATGAAACGATTTTGGAGCTTGTTTGAAAAGGGGGAAAGTTGATAATATATTGAAAAAATCAGGGGGTACCGATTTATGGTCTGGTTGTTCATCATCTAAATCTTGATGGTGATAATCATAAGCATCATCATCTGATATATCGGGATTCCGACTTGAAGATGATAGGATATCTGACTCTATTATATCATTTGATATTATAGAGTTTGAAGTCGAATCACTAGAGGATGCTGTTGCAGATGCTAATGCAGTTTCTGGTGCACTTTCTGTTTCTGTTTCTGTTTCAGCTACTGCAGATGCATCAGTAGCTGATGCATCAGCAGCTGCTGATGTATCCGTCGAAGAAGAGGATGACGCAGACGATAATGAATTTTTAGGAGTCGCCTGTTTGGGTATCTGTTCATCGTGTCTATCATCGTGTTTGTCTTCTTGATCATGTTCTTTCTTATGAGTCTGATAATCTTCTTGATGATGATGTAGTTTTTCATCATTGAGTAGGGAAGACTCCTTTTGCGGAACTTTTATAGCGGAATTCTTGGAAGATGAAGACAAGGGTAGACTACTATTTATTGATGATGATAAGGGTGAAGGACTGGAAGGTAAAAAAGAGCTATTCCTCAGTTTATAATTTTTCATAGCTTGTGGCTTGTGAATCGGTTTGAAAAATGACAAAATCGAACGGGAGGGCAAATAAAATGAGTAATAGCGAATGTGGATACAGAATTAATGATTGTTTTTCTAAATTTGAATATGAAAAGAAATGATTCAGTATGTTCTTGAATATTGACATTTTGTAATAGTAGAAGTCATACCAATGTTTTGGTAAGCTCCAGAATTGTTAGAGCTTTACCTCATATACGACTTGAAAAAGATAACAAGTATAAGATTAAGATATATACGAGGGTAAGATTTTATTCCACCTTTTTTGATTGAATGGAGAAGACTGAAGGCTCCAGAATCCAACTTT